>PVHP010025269.1:0-25748 GCA_004024765.1 Zapus hudsonius | reverse complement strand
GTGTCAGAGCCTTTTGCTTTTGTGTCTAGCTTGAGGGTAGTTTGGGGATGGAACCTGGCTGGCAGGCTTTGAAAGCAAGTATCTCTAATGATTGGGCCATCTCCTCTTTTTCTTTCTTTCTTTCTTTCTTTCTTTCTTTCTTTCTTTCTTTCTTTCTTTCTTTCTTTCTTTCTTCTTTCTTTCTTTCTTTCTTTCTTTCTTTCTTTCTTTCTTTCTTTCTTTCTTTCTTTCTTTCTCTCTCTCTCTCTCTCTCTCTTTCTCTCTTTCTGTTAGGTCAGAATTCAGGCTACACCTTGGTCCCCTCCCCCAACCAGCCTCAAGAGAAGTTTCAACAAGGAAACCAAAGCCTGCCTCCTGAACAGGAGATAAAGCTCCCCCACTGCTGTGTCTCTGTCTGGTGGGAGACACTGTCCTTCCTGATGCTGAGAGCTACATGACCACCTGGGCCCTTCTCTCAACCCAGACATTCTCTTAAAACCCTGATCTTGATCTTGCCTTGCGCTCTTTCTCATTTGGGAGATAGCCTGGAGCTCGGGTCCCTTTCCTTCTATTAAAGCTTTTCCTTTCACAGCGGTCTCTCATGGTGGTCATTTCCATTCTAACACCTTCCTTCCTTCCTTCCTTCCTTCCTTCCTTCCTTCCTTCCTTCCTTCCTTCCTTCCTTCCTTCCTTCCTTCCTTCCTTCCTTCCTTTCTTCCTTTTTTTCCCCATAGCATACTGCTTAGCATCGTACTCATGATGGTTATTTGCTTGTTGGCTGGTGTGAGGCAGTGAAGCCCACCTATGGTACAATTTAGCAGAGTCGAGTAAGTCAATTCCCAACAAGCCAGTTTTCCTCCAAGGGTTTCTTGACCTTACCTGCAAGAGGTGTTGTCAGCAGCAGAGTGAAACCATGTAGAACCCCAACTGCAGAGGCCTGCCATGCTGTGTCTGAGGGGCAGTGTGGGAGGAACTGGAATGCTTCCTCTAGGCTCTGGGGAACTGAAAGCCTGCTAAGAATGGAGCTGAGCAGGCTTCACTTGATCATGACAAAAAGACAAAGACTTTCCAGGGACATTGACTAAAAGAGTCAACTGGAAAACAAACAAAACCCCCAAACCTCAATCCTTCTCTTTCAACAAATATTTACTGGAGAGATCTGTGCTGAGAAGATGCTCAGAGCTCCCTAAGTAAAAAGATAAGGGCACTGGAAGCTCTAAGCACCCACAGAAACAGCAGAAATTGCCACAGGGCCGACCTTCACTCGACCTTGGTGGGCTATTTCCTCTATCTCCAACCCAAATTAAATTTCAGTTACAGGCTCGGAAAGCCCTTCACAGGAATTTCAGAGCAATGAGGCGTCTGCCATGCTTAGACCAACAAGCCTGACCTCACCTATTAGGGGACTGCATTTGTATTACCAGCAAGGACAAGCTGGCTTCAAAGAAACACCACCACACACTGTTACACAATAAAAACAGGCTACAGGGGTATGGGGAGATGGCCCAGCAGTTAAAGGCGCCTCTTAGCAAAGCCTACTGGCTTGGGGTTCAATAATCCAGCGCTCACATAAAGCCAGATACAAAAAGTCCTAGTGCGCACCCATACACACACACACACACACACACACACACACACACACACACACACACACACACACCTGCATACTCACAGAGTCATAGTTTAAAAAATAAACAATAAAAATAAAAAAACCAGGTTCAGACCTTATTAATCACACAGTATTTGCCACTTTCCAGGTCTCATGCCTCTCATGATGACTTAATTCAGATTCCACTGTTTCCATAACCAGAACCCTTGTGGAGATGGTTCCTGAGAGTTTAGGGTAAAGTCAACACTCCTTTCTCTTGTCAGGTTAGCCTCCCAGATCCTGCTGAGAACAGATTGCATTCAGGTATTTTCACATGGAAGTCTAGTTAAACACATAGCAACAGAGCGAAGCTACGGTTAAGTGTAATGTCAGGGGAGTGAGAACAAGTGCCGGGTATGCTTCAGTGCAGGAAGCCGCCCTTTCTAGTTACAGAGACAACTCCTGTGTCTGGGTCTACCTTTGTGTTCAATTAGTCTAAGTAAAGGCATAAAAAACCAAAACCAAAACCAAAAACTTCCTATGCAAGTTCTGGTGGGGCTAATTTTACATCCACTTTTATTTTAAATTTTCATTTATTTATTTGTGTGTGTGTGTGTACGCATTCGTGTGCATGCACATTCCAGGTTCTCTTGCTGTTGCAAATGACTATCCATCCCACTTTATATGGGTGGCTGGGGAATTGAACGGGGCTGGCAGGTTTCGCAAAGAAGTGTCTTTAATGACCGTGGCATCTTCCCAGTCACCCCCCCACTCTTATTTTTTTTTTTAAATCTGCTCATCATTTTTAAAAGCAGCCTTTACACCACAAGGGTCTCCACATCAAGGCCAAGTCGGAGAGGCAATGCTGCTGAAGCCCTGCCCTGCGCTGAACGGAACTCAGTGAGCTGCCTGCCAGTGCGGTGTCTCCATGGCAAACAGAGGCTGTGACACTTAGGACAGAGGGGGAACCGCTGGGCAGCACCCACGGTGCAAATACAGACATTGTAGTGACCCAAAGAAGCAGAGCGAGGAACAGAAGCGGAGACATGGCAGTGGAGATCTGGACTCTGCAAGACCCTTTACCTGCCTCAATGTGGTGCCTGTCCACATGTGGGCACACATATGCCACTGTGCATGTGTGGGCATCAGAGGACAACTCTGGTGCTGGCCCTTGCCTTCCACTTTGTGTGAGGCAGGGTTTCTTGTGGATCACTCCTGCAATGGCCAGACTGTGGGTGCTAGTGCTACAGAGAATGGTGGGGGTTTTCAAGGGTCCTGGGGATCTAAACTTCCCCTTCCCCAGGGAAGATTTTTTTTCTCTTGGTTTTTGAGATAGGGTCTTGCTACAGCCAAGCCTGGAATTCACTCTGTAGTTCTAGGGTGGCCTTGAACTCATGGCGATCCTCTTACCTCGGCCACCCAAATAAATGCTGGGATTAAAGGCTTGGGCCACCGTGCCCAGCTAAGGAAGATTTTTATAAGACTAGAATATGGGTTTGGGAAGATGGAGGTTAAAGGCACTTGCTTGCAAAATCTGAAGGCCTGGGTTCAGTTCCCAAGCTGCCCACTAAGTTAGATGCAAAAAAGCAGCATAAGCATCTGGTGTTGGTAGAAACAAGAGGCCCTGGTGTGTCCATACACACATAAACACACACAAATAAAAGTTAGAAGAAGAACAGCCTTCCATTTCCAATTATGATCTAGTTTATCTTTGTCTAGTCACCTGACACTTAGGTATCTAACATTTTGATGTCTAAACAGATACTATAACACCAGTATAAAATTTCTAAGCTACAAATGAAGAAATGGATTTCTCTTCTGCCCCTGTTTCATTGTGGCCCTGGTTTCTCTCCACTGAGGCTCTTACTTTTCCTAGTAACTTGGTGTCCTTTCTGGGAGACTCTGTACACATACAAGTGTGTGTATTTTAATATAAATGATAGCATACTATTCTATACCTTGCTTTTTAAATCTTGAAAATTTTCCCTTGCTTTTAAATTTTTCTGTATGTTTCTACATCAATATACAGATTGACCTTCCCTCCTTCCCTTCCTTCCCTCCTTCATTCCTTCCTTCCTTCCTTTCTCCCTCCTTCATTCCCTCCATCCAGCTTTTCTTCACTCTTTCTTTCCCTCTCTCCCTCCCTCAATTAAAAAGGATCTCATTATGCAATCTGGGGGAGACTCAAATTTGAGGTTCCTTTGACTCAGCCTGCCATGCTGGGATTATAAGTATGTGCCACCATGCTAAATTTCTTTATTCTTTTTAATGATAGCCTAGAGTTCCACTGTAATAAATGAACTGCAATTGAACCATTTCCTTATTGACGGTCATTTAGGTAGCTTTTAATCTTTGCAAATAAGGAACATTACCACAGATGTCTTTATATTTATTACGTGTATGAATATGCCGACAGGGTAATTTCCTGGCAACACAACTGCTGTGTCAAAAGCCAAGAGATTTAAAAATGTCGTTATTGCTAAGCTGCTCTCGGTAGAGGTTCTGTGACCCACAGCATACAATGCAGCACAGCTTACACATTCCTGGTCACAATGTGTTCAACTTGAGAACACGTATACTTAAAAGTAGACAGCAGAGTCCTCGGCACACAGAATCACATTAATTTTGTCATGTTTGAGATAGGGCACCATGAAGCTTAAACGAACTTCAAGCTTGCCATATAGCTAAGGATGAACTTGACCTAACAATGCTGGGATTACAGACGTGTGACCTGATGCCTGGTTTATACAGTACTGAGACTTGAACCTTGGACTGGTGCATGCTAAACAAGCAATCAACTAACCTAGCCACGAGTCCAGCCCATTAATAATTTTAATTATGGCCAGTGTTAGATTTTTGACCTTTGCAAATACAAGAGGTTAAAAAAATCCCATTATAATTTTAATTTTCACTGACTATACTTTCATATTGCTAAGAGCTTTAAATTTTTTCCTCTTTTGTGAATTAGCTGTTTATATGTATATTTTGACAATATTTTTGAATGGCTTTTTGATTGAAATGTTTAATTAAAAAACTTTTTTAAAATCATAACTACATTCAAATTCTCAGAACTGATACTTTTATGTCATAAGAAATGAAGACAAGATGCCGCCCAAGGTGACATCAAATTCCTGGGCTCACGTGACCTTTCTTCCTCAGCCTCCTAAGGAGTTGGGACTTCAGGCATTAACACCATGCCTGGCTAGCAGATGACATTTATTTAATTTTTAAGTCAGTACACAAAATGCTGAGTTTCCTTATGACATTTTTTTCTATTTTTATTATTTATTTGCATGTGTATGTACAGGCACATGCTTGCTGAGTTGCACATGCGGAGGTTGGAGGACAACCTTGGAGTATTTCTCCTCTCCTTGGTCCTTCTTTTGAAACAGGGTCTTTCCTGCAGTTGATGTTTGGAAGCTTCCAGAATCTCCTGGCTCCACCTCTCATCGCCATACTCATGCTGGGATTACAGGTACATGCACCACTTTGGATCCAGCTTTACATGGGTGCAGAGGGTGAACTCAGGTTGGCAGGCTTGCGAGCAGGCACCTTTAACCACTGAGCCGTCTCCTCAGCCAAGGGCTTTAGGTGGGTGTCATTCTACTTTGTTCACATTTATTCCCTTCCCCCACTGCCCTTGCTCATGGCCCGTCACCTCTGTTCCCTTCTTTCCTAGCTTTCATGGCGCCTGTTTTCATTACCCTCTCTTCCTCTGCTATCTTTTCCCCTCCTGATCCCTTTCTAATTTCATGACCCCCTTCACACATGTCAACACATGCAATTACATACATTCATACATATTTTCCATGTGTTCGTGCATGTACATGTGTGTGGACACGTGTGTATTTATGGGTCGGTGTGCATGTGTATGCAGGTCAGAGGTCAAC
Organism: Zapus hudsonius; assembly: GCA_004024765.1. Lineage (NCBI taxonomy): Eukaryota > Metazoa > Chordata > Mammalia > Rodentia > Dipodidae > Zapus > Zapus hudsonius. The sequence continues at coordinate 20,291 of PVHP010025269.1, read as the reverse complement.
CTCAGGTGTCATCCTCAGGTATACTTTATCCTTTTAGGAAGGATTTCCCATTGGCCTGCCTGGACAAACTAGCTCACAGGGAGCTCAGGGATTCACCTGTTTCTGCCCCTCCCCTTCTCCTCTCCCCACCCCCACCCCGTGCAGGGATTCCAGCCATGTGCCCCTATGCTTGGCATTTTACATAGGTATTAGGGATTAAACTCAGGTCCTCAAGCTTGTGAGACAAACACCACTGACTGAGCCATGTCTCCAGCCCCTTATATATAATTTATAATCTAGATTCTGCACATAAGAGAAAACCTGTGGTATCTGTCTTTTAACATAAATAATTATAACCATTTTAAAAAATTAAGTGATGTCAGGGATCCACTTGACATTAAAATAAACCATTGATGACAAACTTGTTTTTCTTTCTTGGTAGGCTTACAGACAAATGTAGAGAAAAGCAATGACCAAGGCAACGTTTTGTGACTTCAGCAAAGCCTTCAGTGCAAGCGGGCAGGCTTCCAGTTCAGGAGGGAGAAAACTACTCGAGATGCTTGCTTCTCCTCTTTCCCTAGGGCTCTCCCATGAGAATTTCTAAAGGAAATAGTACTCCTGCTGCACCAATGAAGGAAAACCATCAAGAAGAGCTATTTCCCATGTTTCTCAACATTGGGAGGCAGAAAGTGAAAAGTCTATTTACTCCTGCAGAACACTGGCCTCAGTGGGACCTAAGAGAGCAGAGATGTCTGTCAGAAGTCCAGTGAGGTGCAGCAGAAGGGGCCGGTGGGATGTCACTGGAAACACTAGATTTAATTAAAGGTGTCCTGGAGGATCTTTGATGGCTCCTCTCCACAGCCCCCATGCTCAAGAGTATATATAGCACACCAAGGGTCCTCACTATCAAAGTTTAAGACCTGAAATGGGGGAAACAGGTACCCAGTGCCAGAATGGAGGCTGAGCACATCCTCATCCTTCCATGAACAGGCGAGGGGCCAACTGTCTGTCAAACAACAAAGGTTAGTGTCAGACTGTCTATTCTCTTTTTTGGGGGGAGGTGGGGGGGTGGGCGGTACTGGAGATGAAACCCAGGGCTTGGACATGCTAGGCAAATGCTCTACCACTAAGCAGTATCTCCAGTTCTCTTTTCTCTCCTTCTTCCCCCAGAAAATCACACGGACACTTGCATCAACTGGCATCCCAACCACAGGGAGGTAATGAAAAAGAGGAAAGGCCAAGAGGAGAAATGAAGACATGCAAACCTCTTGTAGGAAATGAATAGGCTTCTGAATCGGGGTTGGGAGAAAAATAAAAGGGTAAGAATTAATAAAGAAGAAAATGGGAAGGTAAAGAAAGAGCAAAGGCCACTGAGCTCTTATCCTAAAAGGTACATGGGAGATCAAACTGACTTAATAAGAGATTTAGGTCGATATTATTTAAAGAGACAAAAATGAAAGTAGGAATCACCAAGGCTATTTCACCTCTGTAAAGATGAGGATGGAGTTCAGTGGTAGAGAACATGCTTACTGTGCATAATGAGTTCAGTTCCCAGCATGGGAAAAACCCAAACAAAAACAAGACAAAACTAATCAGAATCCGAGGAAAAGGAGGCAGGCAGTGAGCATAAAAGAGCTGATTCTTTTCCATCAAAACAGGAAGTTGAAAGATAAGGTTTAAAACCGATGAAGCAAGAAATGCCACACAGTTTCATAAACAGGGAAGTCACCTATACAACTATCGTCATGTCCAGTTAAAACTGGAAGCTATTTTCAGGACTGAGAGAGGTGGGCTTGCATTTATTATGCATTTTTAGTGCATTGCATCATTTTAGTAAGTATTTATTTACTATAATACAGAGGATTGAACCCCGGACTTCATGTATGTTAGTTAGCAAGCACTTTAGCACTTTCCCAGCCCAACCCAAATTCTTTTAGAGTTAAAGACTTTAAAAAAATTTTTTATTTATTCATTTTCAAGCAGAGAGAGAGAGAGAGAGAGAGAGAGAGAGAGAGAGAGAGAGAGAGAGAGAGAGAGAGAGAGAGAGAGAGAGAGAGAGAGAGAGAGAGAGAGAACACCAGGGCCACCACCTTGTGGGTCTGGCATATGTGGGTCCTGGGGAATTGAACCTGGGGCCTTAGGCACTGGAGGCAAGTGCCTTAACTGCTGAGCCATCTCTCCAGCCCTAGAGTAAAGACTTTAAAAAAAAAAAATCTATATGTCTGAGCCTGGTGGTGCAGGCCTGTAAGTCCAGCACTAGAAGGCAGAGGCAAGAGAATCATTAAAAACAACAACAACCAAAAAACCAAACCAAACCAAAACAAAACTAAAAACCCCAAGGCTTGACATGGTGATTCATGCCTTTAATCCCAGTACTCAAGAGACTGAGGTAGGAGGATCACCATGAGTTTGAGGCCAGCCTAGGCTACAGAGTGAGTTCTAGGTCATCCTGAGCTACAGTGAGATCCTGTCTCAACACTAAAAAAATTAAGGGGCCGAGGAGATGGCTCAATGATTAAAGGCACTTGCTTGTAAAGCCTGTAGCCCGGGTTTTATCCTCAGGACCCACACAAAACCAGATGCACAAGGTGGCACTGTGTCTGGAATTGATTTGCAGTGACAAGAGGCTCAGGTACATCCATTTTCTCTCTCTCTCTGACTGCAAATAAATAATAAAAATGGAAAAGAAACTAAAGATATAAATTATATTTCTCTATTTTATAAAAGAGTAAACACAAACTGTAAAAATCAAAACTATGTTATTACATGGCAGGCATGGATACTGCCTCTGCCTACAGAAGCACTAATTGTATCCAGGAAGACTTGGCATCTGAGCTGGGGACACAGGACTTGGATCTAGAAAGATGGAGACATGGGAAAGGGGGAGGCAAGGCACGGAGTTAGCTAAAAGAGGAGTTGCCTGCTCACCAGGAAATCCAGCAGGGTGGTGTTTTTCTGGCGGATGGGTGGCAGAACACTGTAGGGCATGATTCCGAAGCAGAGGGGCTTCTTTCCAACTTTATTTGATTTGCAGTAGAACCAACTGAAGACTTTGAAGCAGAAGGAATGAGCCGAGGTGCTCAGGGCTCACATTTTCCCATGTCTCTTATGAGGAGCCTGATGAGATAGTTCTGCAGGATTATCATTCTGAACAAGAGCTACCAGCACAGGGCTGAAGACAGGCAGGTGGGGGAGAATTTTGAAGGCAGGAAGCAGAGACTGTACTGGGGAAAGAATCCAGAGAACATTAAAATAAGCATGGAGGGGAAGTTGCAGAGCCAGGCCAAGGCCATCTGGGGAGGGGAGGATGGATTCCATGAGCACTCATGGGCGCAGAGCGAACCAGCTGGCGGGAAGGAGTGAGTCTTGGTTTGATAAAATAGACAGATATTGTGAATAGGCAGAAAACTGTATCTAAACACATCAAAGGAGCCTGAAGGAAATCAAGAGAGACTTTGCAGACGAGGGTTTGCCATTTCAGAACATCTTGTTGAGGTCCAGGGAGGCAGAGAGGGTGACCTCTTCAAGGGAGGAACGACAAGACAGAAATTGGCTAGACAGCTGAGGATAACAACCCCTTCTCAAATGAACCAATTAAAAATATTTATTTATTTGCAAGGAGAGAGAGAGAAAGAGAGAGAGAGAGAAAGAGAAAGTTAATGCAAGTAACCTTGAGTCAGTGGCTCTTGATACTTCAAACAAACCAAGGACATGTGCACCACTTTGTGCATCTGGTTTTCTGTGGGTACTGAGGGACTCAAACCCAGCCATCAGGCTTTGCAAATAAGCTCCTTTAACTGCTGAGCCACCTCTCCAGCCCATGAATAGTTTTTTCTTGGTCAGAAGCAGGAAATGTCCTTGAGCCTATAAGGGAGGGTGCAGGATCTCTTTTTTCCTAAGATTTCTCCTTCCCTAGAAACCTGATGGGATATGAAGAATGCTAGATGCCTGAACACATGGCAAGGGATCTGGTCTCTCCTTATCTATGCCTCCATAAAGGTGTTCCCTTTCCCCAGAAACCTGAATAAGATCACAAAGTACCTAGACACCTGTCATGGGAACTGGACTGACCTGCTCAGCCCCCATCCAGTACATTCCCATAAAAGACCTCAAGCAGAGTCACCAGGCAGGTTTCTAGGGACCCCCTCCTGCTTTGCAGGAGCTCTGCCTTCCTTTCTTCTCTTAAGCTTTATAATAAAATCTTTCTAAACTTTGCCCTCTATGGTCTGTGGATTTCAATTCTTTGAATTCATAAGACAAGAACTTGCAGGCCACTGACTCAGTGAAAGTTTGGTGTGATTGTGTCTGTCCAGCATCCTAACTCCTGGGTTAGAGCCCAGCCAAGAGCTGAGAATGTCTCTGTTGATCCCAAAGTCACCCCAAATTCCTGTATCATCAGCACACAGTGAAACACAAGACTGGAGGCTGGTTTGCAGAGACCACCATCTGGCCCCAGCACCCCACTTCAATCAGGACTCCCAGAGCTCTTGTTGTTCCCCTTAACCTGTATGAGTCACTGTGCATACTCTCAATTCTATTTTCCTAGCTCATGCCATTTCTTTCAATGCCTCAAGCAACTCATCTGGCTCCAGAGTTTTTCATGATTAAGATTCTGAAGTGATAGAACACTAGCTTGTATCTAAAACAAAGAGCAAATGACAAACCATCTTCTAAGAGCATTGTCTGTCCTTGAAGAAGTCAACAATGAAGGACAGTTGCAGCTGCAGAAGTTCCCTCCACCCTGGGGCACACAGAAGTGAATCACCCAGGGTTTCCCTCTCCAGGCCTTCTTAGATATCAATGCCCCATTCATCCTCCCGAAACACGAGCCTCCATTGTGTGACAGCACTGATCCACAGTCCACACTGCCTTTCCATTGAGCACTGAACATAAATCAAGAGCCTTCAGAGACCCTCAGTCTCCCCCTAGTTTCCATCCTGGTCCTGCTGGTCTTCTCATCATGGCCTTGCTCCTACAGGGCTCCATCTCCCTCTGCACATTGGTGCTCAGTTCCTCTAAGGCCTGCAATATCCCTCTGTTCTCCAGCAACAGCCAAAGTTCCACCCTTGGGAGAGGTCCATTATATCCCCCTTTAATATGAGCTCCAGCTCTTAATTTTCTATGTCTGGTTATAAGAAATTGTATAATTATTACTTGTTGACTGGACAATAGAATATAGTTGCAATATGAGAACAATCCGCATCTTATTTTTAATTTTTTAAAAAAGGTTGTACTCTTTTTTTAAAAAATATTTTATTTATTCATTTTCAAGCAGAGAGATACAGAGAGAGAGAGAGAAAGAGAGAGAGAGAACATCAGGACCACCACCTTGTGGGTCTGGCTTATGTGGGTCCTGGAGCTTTGAACCCGGGGCCTTAGGCACTGGCGGCAAGTGCCTTAACCGCTGAGCAATCTCTCCAGCCCCTTATTTTTAAGTTTTACATATTTATTTATCATTTGCAAGCAGAGAAAGAGAGGGAAAGGGAGAGGAAGAGAGGGAAGGAGAGACTAGGCACACCAGGGCCTCTTGCCACTGCAAAAGAACTCCAGATGCATGTGTCACTTTTTGCATCTGGCTTTAATTAAAGGCCAGATGGGGAACTGGGGGGATCAAACCCAGATTGCAAGCTTTGCAAGCAAGCACCTTTAATTGCTAAGGCACATCTCCAGTCAAACAATCTTCATTTTCAAAGAACTTGGCCTTGAGTTTTGTGTCAATACATACTAGGCAACCTCCTTTTCAATGGTCGTGTTGGTAGGTGGCTGAGTTCAGGGTTGTGGTGTGAGGCAGAAGAGGCCAGTCCTCTCACTGCCCCTGTTTAACTAGCACTGTGTGCACGCACACTTCTTTTTCAAATTGATGATCACTTAGGTGAAAACTTGAAAAAAACCTGTTTTTACTATTGGCAGAAACAATAGAAAGAAAAGCTATAATCCAAATAAATAGCTTCTGTGGTGGCATTATGAGGCCAAGCACAGCTGGAAAACAACAAAGAACACTAAGGATAAAATACATCAAAGAGGCAGCGATGGCTTCCAGTCTCCAGTCCAGAAAGACCCAAGCTGCTTCCAGAAGGAAGGTTCCCTTCAGGTCTTTGCACTCTCTGCACGTAAATACTCATTGTCCTTGTTCAGTGCTAACAACATTTCTCAAAATAGATGCTGAATATATCTTGATTGTAAATGAGAATATAACCTCCTCAAGGGCAGACACTTCAAATATTTTTCACATTTTGTTTTTGTTTGAGACAGGGTCTCACTAGGTAGTCCTGGTTAACTCCCAACTAGCTATGTAGACAAAGCTGGCTATATGTGACAATCCTCCTGTCTCTGCTTCCCAAGTGCTGGAATGGCAGGTGTGTGCCTCCATGCCAAGCTATTTTGCATATTTGTCTCCATCCTCTCTCTCTCTCTCTCTCTCTCTCTCTCTCTCTCTCTGTGTGTGTGTGTGTGTGTGTGTGTGTGTGTGTGTGTGTGTGTGTGTGTGTGTGTGTGTGTGTGTGTGTGTGTGTGTGTGTTTATGTGGAGGCCGGAGTTTGATGTCAGGTATCTGCCTTGACTATTCTCTACTTTATTTTTTGAGATGATTCTGTTACTGAACCTGAGTGCATTAGACTAGGTTAGTCAGTAAACCCTAGAGATCCACCCGTCTCCACCTCCCCAGCACTAGGATTACAGGCAGGGGCCACCACACATAGAATTTTACATGGGTGCTGGGAATCTGAACTCTGGTCCTCATGTCTGCATGGTCAGCACTTTATCCACTTAACCATTTCTGTAGCCTCCATTATTTTTCAAAGCAATTCTTCTGTCAGTGATTGCTATCAGCATACATCATTTTTTTCATAGAGCTAAGATATACTAGAGGATATCTATTTGATTAAGGCTTCTGACATGATGAAAATGTTTAAGAAAAAACTGGTTTTAAATAAATTACAAACCTTACTCAAACAGAAAGACAGAAATGTAAAAGAACACAAACGTGTAAAGTGCAGGAAATATTAGATCAAGTACAATAGTAAAAATTTTTAAACTTTTGGAATTAAAATTTATAATATCATAAATGTCAAATAACATGTAAAATAGTTCAGATAGTTTAGAAGTAACTGTAGATTGAAACTTATATTGTGGAGAGTAATATAGTCATTGGGCATATCTTATGGGGAGTTAATAAGGGAAAACAATATGTCATGTTACAAATCAAAATAGCCATTTGGAATTAAAGACAATTCTTAATGATACAAGTAAGCAAAGCTGATTATATAAACCAGACTTGCAGTGGGTTAAATTTATGCATGCACTTCTCAGAGCAAGAATGCTAGAAGTTAATAATCATCCTGTTCTTTGCACGTGGCTTTAGGTAATGTCACACCTAAATATTTCACATGAGACTCTGTTCTACATGAAGGCAATGCTAAGCCCATGATAAATAGGCACATATAGAGTTTTTGGACCTACCACATGCTGCACAAGGGAAGGAAGAACACACACACACACAAGGGGTGGTTTGCGTTCTCAATATATTCATAGCTGAAATAAAGAATTAAACACATAAACCAACCCACTGTCACACCAACCCCATTAAAATCCCAAATAATGTTAATACCTCTCCTTTGGATTTTCAGAATTAAATGGGGTTTATCTCAGAGGAGATGAATTTGGAACCCTGTTTTAAAGGAACAGAACACCAAGGATAGTACATTCTTGGGAGGTTGGGGACTTCGGGCAAAAGTCACAAAAAGTTATCTATAATAACAAAGAAGGAGAAATGAAAGAAGAAACAGTCTGTAAAGCAGGAAGGGGAAGGGGATGTGTTTTTGGTGAAGGGCTGAGTGGAGAGCAGGAATGGAGTGGCTGAGAAGTGTCATACTTAATGAGGGGACAATACGGTGAGGCCAGGAAAGGTGCTTTGGATTTAGGTACTGGGTTCTTCCATGAGTTGCTGAGATGAGGTAGTTTATATAACCCTTGACAGATGAGGAGCTCATGAGGCACAGCCTTTGGGAGGTGGAACCCTCACCATTGGCATTAGTGTCCTTATAAAAGGGGCCTGAGGGAGCTCAGAGTCTGTGTCACCCTAGGAGGATGCAGTAAAAAGGAGGGCATCCATGAACCAGGCCTCACCACATGTGAAATTTGGTGGCACCTCTGATTTCTGACCTCTGTTGTTTATATGCTGCAGCTATGGATGTAGTTACAGCAGCCTAAAAGGACTAAGACATCAGATGTTTCTCTTCCAGAAAAGAATTGATGGAGAATCAGGGGGAAAGTCAGCAAAGAAGAGGAAGGAGACAGAAACACCCTAAAAAGAATCATTATGAATACACTTCATAAGCAGAACATTCCTTTATGTTGATATAAATTCTTCTTGAATTAAACTTCAATTTTATTCTTGTGACCTTAATAAAATTATACCTATGAAAACATTTTATGGGGGGAGGTAGGCAAGATGTGTCATGACAGAATTAAATGTATTTGGCCAGAAGGGAATATTTTACCTATTAACAATGCAATAACATTTACAGCTAAATCCAGCAAACAAAATCTAGGGTCATTAGACACAGAGGCAGCCTTAGAAGAGGTTAATGTTTGCTTTTGTTTTGAGGACGGCCTGTGTCTGAGGACAGTGTAGCAGGTTCACAGGGCTGGGCCATCCAGGAACTTTCCAGAAGCAGGCTCAGATACCATGACACCAGGTAACCAACACAGCATGAGACTGGACGGACAGATGTCATTAGCACAAGACAAAGTATCCTTTGCTTAATCCTATGCATTATTAAATCAAGACTCCTTTACTAATAAAAAATCAGGTATGGAGTGACTACTGATCGCCAAAGCTATTTGGGAGGTTGAGATATGCGGATTTGCTTAAGCTAAGGAGTTTGAGTAGATAACATAGGGAGACCCAGTGAAAATGTTTTAAAGGAAGAATAAATAAAATAAATTTAAGTAATCAGTGGGGTCCACTTCTAGAAACGTTATTGTCACTTCTTAAAAATATGTTTATTTATACATTAGCGAAAACAGTTTTTTACTAACGGCTTTGACTTAACCAAGACAGATACATTTACCTAATTGCGGTTCACATTCCCCTGTGACAAAAAATAAAAGACAATATTTGTTTTTTGGTTTTTCAAGTTATAAGGGAGTTTTTTTTTAAAATATATATTTATTGTCCATAATGAGTTACATTATTTAGTGGGCAAACCATGAGTTGTTATCCCGAATTCATGAATTCCCCCCCCCCATCCCTGATCAGTTGGATATCCTCCTCCGTGGGCTGTCTGTATTAGTCCTTGTGGTAAGGGATCCTGGATATCCTAGTACTCAGGAGGTTTTTAAAGATGCTAATGTAGAGCTGAAGAGATGGCTCAGCAGTTAAGGCACTGACCCCTCTACTTCTGTCTTCCCTCCTAGTACCCTATGAAGTAAGCCTCTCATAGAAATGTTACCCTTTGCTTTGCTTGAACATTACCAGTGAGCTACTGTTTGCTTGTTTTTCCCCTGCTTAGACCATAAACCCTGGAGAGTGCTGTCCTGGTCCTGTCACACCTGTTTCCTGCAAAGGTGGATGGTCATTTACCTCGAGTACAACATCATCCCTTAGGGCCAGCTTTTTGATTTCAAGCCCAGAGCCTTTTTCCTATCCAGAAGCATAAACAGCCACAGGAAAGAATAGCTCTCACTTGGAATTCCTGGACTTGGGAAGACTGACATGGGAAGGAAGGAGTTCTCAGCCAGCAGCTGGATCCTGTTGTGGATAGCACATGTGAGGATGGAGCCAGACAGGCAACAAGCCGCCCTCCCCCCACCCAAGTCATCCAGGAAAGGACTTGGTGGAAGGTCTCTAGGGTGGTGAGTGAAGACAGACCCATCCAGTGATGAAGCCCCACTATTCCTCCTTCCCAGGATCTGGGGGAAAGGTAGTGCAGCCCTTTAGTGGCTGAGGCTGAGTGATCTCCGCACTGCTGGGAGGCTCTGTTAGCCTTTGGAGGGCAATGCTCAGAGGCTTGAGCAGAGGCTCTGCCGCCATCTGTGGTTGCCTAAGAGTAGAAGTGGTAGCCGTTGATGCTGTTCTGGGTGTGGTGTCTTTGCAAGGGATGCTTGTCATATTTCAGTCTCATTCAGAGGCTGGGATTTCCTGTCTCCTCAACAGACTCTCCCTCCCACAGCCATTGTCAAGGTCATTGCATGGAGTTGCTCAGTCATGTTTTCCTCCAATTTAGAAAACAGACTTCTGAAAATACTTTGGGGAGTGAACGGACTGACCTGAAGAATGGTGGCAGTGTCCAAATTCAGGCATGGTTTCAGCTAGATTTTAGTAGAAAATCTCAGACTGATCTATTTTGGGATTAATCCTCAATTTATACCTTAGCTGGTAAATCAAGGGTAGTCACTTATGGATGAAAGTTATAAAAGTCAAAGCCAGTCTTGTTTCACCAGAATCCCTGCCAACTACTTCCACTTCCTATTGATTCTGAGGCAGATTCTGCACACTATCTCGTCATCTGTAGCTTCTACAGCTTGTCATTCTGCAGGGTAGCCTCTCAAAAACCAACAACATGCTGGCGTCCTGGCTCAAGCCTTTAATCTCAGCACCGGGGAGGCAGAGGTAGGAGGATCACCATGAGTTCAAGGCCAGCCTGAGACTACATAGTGAATACTTGGGGGGGGGGGAGAACAAAAACAAAACAAAACAAAAAAGCCAACCAATCAACCAAAGAAACAAAAACCCAACAATATAAAACAACACCAAATTTGAAAAAGATTAAAAGTTGTAATGATTTTTTTAAAAAAATTCTATTTATTTATTTGAGATGTATGTGCCATGTTATGCATCTGGCTTTATGTGGGTACTGGGGAATGGAACCTGGGTCCTTAGGCTTTGCAGGCAAGTGCCTTAATGGCTGAGCCATCTCTCCAGCCCCAGTAGCAGCTCCCAGCCATTCCTCAGGGACGGTGATCATACTGAGGAGTCAGGACTGGAGCACAGCATCTTTAGACAGACGGTTGGCCTGGCATTGGGTATTCTGTGTGAGACTCGGGGGACACATTTCCTGATTAGTTCACAGCTCTGCAGCCAGCACATCAACAGGGGAACTGACTTTCCTATCTCCAGGGACCACAGACCCTTTTCTTTTGGGGGCTCATCGGCTCTGGTTATTCTGGGGACAGGAAGAAACAGAAATGGCATTGCCTAATCTCAGCAGCTGGGCGAGATCCAGAGAAGGGAGATTCTGGTGTACAAAGCTGCTACTGAAGACAGAATGTACCAATGCGATGAAATATCATGATGCTCAGCCTGAAGATGGAGCAACCCTTGTCCTGCCCTGCCTCACCCTGTGCCTCTCCTCTCCTGTAACCTTTACCCTGCAGCCAAGGGCTAGACACAACTTGAGCAGCAGGAGACACGGGTGACATGACCCCTCGTGTCAGCGAGGCCACAGGCGCTGCTGGTACTCAGGTCTGTCTTGAGACTTTGCAGGGTTAGGTCACATTTAAACCCAGAGTTTATCTCCCTCCATCTGGAAAATGAGCAGCACACAGGTTCGAAACAAATCATGGAGTTCTAGGTGCAAACGTTGGCTCTCTTAGGTTTCAATCTTCAGAATTATTGATCATATAAACCCCAAATATGCCCCAAGCAAGGTCCTCACGCTCATCCTTGCAAGAGACTCTTGTCAATTCTTAGAAGAGAATCTACAAAACTCTGTGTATGCAGCTCTGATGCCCAACCTCTCCTGATGGCTTCGGCTACCACATGAGCAGCCTCTGAGGAAAGAGCTTTTCTAAGCCGGAGGACCAGCTTGATTTTAAGGCAGATATCTGTACAATACGGTTTGCTCAGAAGTGGGAAGCAGCCCTGAACTTCCTTCCCATTACCCTCCTGGTCCCTAGCCCCTATCCAAATGTGGTCCACCTTTATTTCTTCCAAGTCATCTTTAGGCAATGTAGGCTGAGATCAGGGGAGGGAGGGAATTAGAAGACAGCACACACACACATATACACACATACACATACACACATACATACACACATATACACACAACACACACATACATGTGTACACACACATACACACACGAAGTCACTGGTAGAGCCTTTATGAAAGCTGAGAGCCATGTACAGGTACGGTTGGTCCCCCCACTCCGTCCATGGGGAAATGTTCTCAGATCTCCATAGATGTCAAAACTAAAGATAGTACCGAGCTCTATATATACTAAGTTTGCCCCATATACACATCTTACGTTAGCTTAGTTTATAAATTAGCCACAGTAAGAGACTGGTAATGATAATTAATAATACAATGTACAGTTGAGTACTACAGTTAAACTACCAGCCTCACTGCTCTTACGCTTTGGGACCAGCTTCAAGTCACATACGGGTTACATGCACACTGCTACTATGATCCCATGACAGTAGATGCAAGACTGGCTGTTAGGTATTCAGTTCACAACCACTGGAAAAGGTGTCCTGCTGGGAAGAAGTCAACAGTGAGAGTTCATCATGTTACTCAGAACAACTGCATGCTTGTAAGTTGCTGATTTCTGGAATTTTCCATGTAGTATTTCAGTTACCCACAGGTAACTAAACTGCAGGTAAGAGGGACCACGACCTTGTGCAAGAAAGTCACCAACTATGCTATCATTTCCATTGAGAGAGCAGAAGGCCAAGATGTCTTTGGAGACAAGTGAAAAAGAGGCTGAGAGTGTATGGGAAGAATTCAAGCCTCCATGTTGTGCCTGGAGGGACCCTGCTTGGCTTTGTCTCATTAATAGGTCCCTGGATTACTAAAACCACGACTGAGAATACAAGTGAGGCTGAGGATTTTTTTCTCCTCTATTAAGGACCATTTCATGTGTCCTAGGACCATATGGCAACTGTCTCTGTGGGCTGAAGACTGTCTGTATGTCACAATCACCTGGTGATGTGGGGGGGAGGTTGTAAAAATGAGTTTCTTAGCCTTGCTTCAGACCTTGTAAGTCTAATAATCATGCAATCTTGGCACCATTGAGCAAATATAATCTTGTGACCACTGCCACAGTTATTGGGCAGACTTCTTGTTTGATATGGAAACATAAGCAGTGTAGAAATACATTTTTTTGTATTTTTTTGTATTTTTTGTATTCAATTTTACAATTAAGTGTCTCTAATGAACTGGTCACACATTTCTATGAAAACGCTCATTGGGGAGCCCTTCTTATTAGAATCAAAGTCAACAATCTGCCTTAGCAAAAATGCTGCAAAGGTAATTGTGAAATGTGTCCGCAGGCCACTGTTAATATCTATGGCTCGCTCTTATATGGATGACCAAATGACCTAATTATGTGAGAACTGTGAAAGAAGACGAGAAAGACTGACTGTCATGTGAACACCTGTTCATAGTTTTAAGACTACAGAAGACCGGTGCATAAAATGCCACAGTGCTGAGTGACAAAGTAGAAGAGAGGGGGCTGGAGAGATGCCTCAGTGGTTAAGGCGCTTGCCTCCAGTGCCTAAGGCCCCAAGTTCAATTCCCCAGTACCCACATAAGCCAGACCCACAAGGTGGTGGCCCTGGTGCGCTCTCTCTCTCTCTTTTTCTCTCTGCTTAATAAAGAAAAAAATAAAAAAGTAGAAGAGAGGGAGCCCCAGGACCCCCAAAACACAACCAATCCAAAGCAGGCCACCTTCCTCCTTAGCACCCACAGGAACCAAGGCCCCAGTTTTGTGCAATCCATAGCCCACAGCGCACATGCTGTCAACACACCTGATTTATTAGTATGACCTGAGACCTGGTTTCAGGCTGAGTGATTAGGGTATTAGATAACCATCTTCCTACTATTACATTTCAAGTAAGCCCAGCTAACAGTGTCTTCTGTTGGAAAGGCATCAGTATCTCCCATAAAGGAGGGGAGAGAGTATATTGTGTATTTGTATACACTGTCCTCTCTGCCATGATTAATACACGTTCGCTTTAGAAAACCCACAAAGCTAGTGGTATAACATGAAACTGGCAACAGATGAGGGAGGAATTTAGGTAAACTTGTCTTTTTTTATATGTTAGAATGGGCTGAGGAGATGGCTCAGAGGTTAAAGACGCTTGCTTGCAAAAGCTTACTGCCTGGGTTTGATTCTCCAGATCCACGTAAAGACAGATCCACAAAGTGGCTCAATTTTTAAACAATTAGGAATTCATTTTAATTATGGAATAAAAGTAAGTTTCTAACTAATTTTTCCTGGCTGGAGGTATGGGTCCTAGGATTCCAGGTACACAGTACATAATTCACCTGTGTGCACACAAATACACACACATAAACACATACACATACACATATACACAGACACACACATATATACATACACACAGATATATACACAGACACACAGAGACACACACATACACATATATACATACACACATAAACATATACACACATAAATATATACATATATACACAAACATATGCACATACACACACATGAACATACACACACACACACACACACACACGAACACAATTTTTTTTAAAAAAGAAAATTCCCACTAACATCACTTTTCTCCAAGTGGCTAACCACAAATCTGAAACTACTTGCGGATCAATTCAGATTCCTGGCTGAACCATCACTACAATTGTCTTACTATATAGATACAACCCATCTTCCTATCAGAAGCATTTCAGGATCATTTGCAATGTTTCCTTGAGAGTCTGAAATTTTGTTTGGCATTGCATTAAAGTTACAAATTCAAGAAATAGTTTATTGTGTTAAGTTCTCTTTTTGAAGATCAAATTCTCCATGTATGCAAGTTGTGTTCTTGAGTAGGCATGTTATTTTACTTTAATTCCTATTAAAGTTAGTTGTGGGTATTTTATATTTTTATTGTTTATCTCTGCTTCCTCTATTTTTTTAAAAAATACTTATTGTAGATAATATATATATATATATATATATATATATATATATATATATATATATATATATATATATATTTGGTAACCGGTTTAACTTACTGAATTCTCATTATTAATCATTTTTGTATTGGTTCACTTGCATTTAAAAATACTGCATAATAAAATTTCCTCTTTGTTCCACTTGTATGTTGAGAAAGTCAGGCCTCCCACACATTACTGCCTTGGCCCGGCTGTCTTGACTTTTCCTTATTGCCTTTGCCCTCTGATGTCCTCTCCCTGCCTTGGTGCTCTGACACCTGGGTCCTTCACTATTTGGACAGCATCCAGTCACCCTGTGGCCATCACTGCTGCACCCCTGAAGCCATTGAAAGTCAGTACATGGCTTCACAGTGGCTCAGATTGCTTCATACTGTAATCTTCCACCAACATGACCTCTCTAATGTCCTCAACTGTCTACCTGGGATCACCGATCCCCAACTTCCACCCTTAGTGATTATTGACCTCAAAGACAGACGTCAGTCCTTGACACTTCCCTGTCCTTCCAGTTCATTAACCCTTTCTGAACTTGGCCTCCTGCCTCAGGTGGACCACGTACGTGATCCTACCAGTCATCTACTGCAGCCACCCAGAGTACAACTTCCAACAAATCAGCCTCCAGTTAGTGCGTTCAAAGTAGGGAAACAATCTAGCTCTTAGTGTGGGTTAGGGTCTTTGCTGTCAGCCTGGCCCTCTGCAGTTCTTGGAGGTCATCTTCTCCTATTCCCCACACTTCTTAAACCCCTAACCAAACACTCCTGGCCCTTCTAGGTGACGGGTGCCATTCCACGACTAAGAATAAGAAACTCAAAGCTCATAGAAGACAGAAGCCATGTGTGTCTGACATCTAGTTACCTTAGTAGCGGAGATTGTATCTATTCATTCCCCAGCTTTCAGCAAGCTTATCTCTCCCGCTCCTCTTCTGGTGGTGTGTCCCCCAGTTATCTAATGGTCATGTGAGTCATCTTCTCCCTCTCTGCTGGCTCTGTCTCCTCATTCTCACATGGGCTCACAAGCAATTCTCATTTAAAAACCCAATACTTGGACAGACTTCACACTTCTACTACCTTCTTCACTTCTCCACCAGGCCTGTGGGAGCCCCAGTGTACACATTTGAGGTCTGCTCATTTCATTCCTGCTTATCTCCTTACTTCCACAAATGTAGAAACATTAGTGTTCCAGTTGCATTCCAATGACGCTACTTTTCCATGGTTCATGCCATATGCATCCCAATATCCTTAATCCAGCAGAGAATCTAACAACAGCAGGCCAATTACTGATGTATATATAAGTACATTAAAGACCATGAAACACACTAGAAACACAAGTACAATTATTAAACTCAGTAAATACTCAGAATGTCCCCAAATTCATTGAGGAAAAGGGCTTATTAATCTTCAATTGTATTTTGCATTCAGATGGAATAAATGGTTGTCATCAGTCCTTCATTTATAAGAGAAGCTTGTAGCTCTACTGATAATGAATTTGGTCTCCATATGCATTACTGGTTTAAATTAAGTTACCCAAGCAGACATTTCTACTGTGACCAGTCCCAAAGACACTGTGGACAGCAGGGTCATGGGAATGTGGCAGGAATGCCGATATGGATCTACACTTGTGTAAGAGGATAGCCGATGTTGCAGTGCCTTAAACAGGTGGAAGTTTACCTAGGGAAGTAAAAGAATAAATAAAGAGGCCAAACCATGCAGGCAAGCAAGGATTCTATTCAGAATTAAAAGGCAGCTCTCAGCTAGTTCAGGCTAACAGAATTCTCTACACAAAGGCTGCTGAGGAGGGCTGGGAAGTGGGGCAGTGTCTTCAAAGACTGGCACTCTTTCGGTTGGCAGGGATCTTGCAGAGCAGGTCATTCAGTCCTCTCATTTTACAAAGGAGGAAACTGAAGAGCCATGGAGAATGGTTTCCCTAAAGTGTCAAAGAGTTGGCTGTAGAGCGACAGCCAGAAGTGCAGCCAAGTGACAGCAGGGAAGGGAACCTGGCTGATGTTCCAAGCCGTTCTCTGTGCTCAGGCATCCTTAACACTCATCAAAAATAGGCATTTGAATATACTATTGTTGCTCTTCTCTCTCTGTTCCCATAACAACTGCGGCATTCTTATCACACTGAGCTAGTTACGTGTGCATGAGTCCCAGAAGGGGAGCACCTGAGGGGCCCCACACGCCTTAGTTAGCTTTTTCCTTCCAGTATAGAGTGAATGTCAGGTAAATGCCTGCCAAATGACACTGGATTGCAGTGGAGACAGACCTATTGTAGAAAAGTTACTGGACACGATGCTAGAAATCAGATCTCAGACAGAAACTCATTCGGTGTGAAATCATAACACGGGGAGGGGAAACTGAAAAAAATATAATTTCTATAGAAAATCCCATTATGTGTCATGAAATAGAAGATAGTATAAGTTAGCTATGACAGCTGAATCTTCACTGTGTAAACTCAGGGATTTTTTTTCAAAAAATTGTTTTCCATAACACATAGGGTATACTTTTAAAGAAAAAAGATTTATAATTACAGTTGCACCCTTGAAGTATTTTTAATATTAATAACACAACACTTATGTGTGCATATCATAAACAGGGAAACAAGATTTCAGGACACAGAACAGCGATCATAAAAGTTTACTGTTTTCATAATGAGGTTATAAAGCAGTAACTCTGGACTTAACGTTCGCAGAAATTGGCTTGCAAATATTGCCAGACACTGTCTTGTTATACTCACATCTCGGCTTTGATTGAGAATGATCTTCACAGGAAGGCTTAAAGGTATTTAAAGGATTCTTATTCGCCTTATTTTCCAAATTAGTCTTTGAACAACTGCAGGCTCTTTTCAAAACCTGCATCTGCTCTCAGAGAGGGAGGATTTGCCAACCTTGTGACTGTTGTCAGTTGGTTCCCAGGCTTTGAAAGTAACTGCAAGAATTTCAAAAAAGATTTTGTGCAACAGCAACATTGCTAGAAAAGCCCTTGGGAGCCGGGCGTGGTGGCGCATGCCTTTAATCCCAGCACTTGGGAGGCAGAGGTAGGAGGATCACCATGAGTTCAAGGCCACCCTGAGACTACACAGTGAATTCCAGGTCAGCCTGGGCTAGAGTGAGACCCTACCTTGAAAAACCAAAAAAAAAAAAAAAAAAAAGCCCTTGGGTTCTACTGGTGAGCTCTTACACCATCCCCACACTTTCAAAACAAATCAATGACCCCTTCCCAGAAATACTTAGACTTGTGCAAAGAAGAACCTGGTTATGAAGCAGAAACTGAGAAAAGAACTCAATTCCTCTTTGTCAGAACTGAGCAGGTGAATAACCAGTACTCTGAGGCACCTGTGTTTGAAATGCAGGAAAAAGTACTCCACTGCAGGTCTTCCACAGAGCATTAAAAACCTGTCCAGTGTTAGAAGTATAGAAATAAGCCTTAGTTTCACAGTTGATAAAATGACCTATAAAAATGATGGGCTCCATTAAAAGATAACAGACATTTAATGTGAGAGATGTTGCCTTCTGTATACCTGCATTATCATATCTAGTATGTCTAATTAATGACATTAGGAGGCTGGTTAGATTAGATGGCCTGCCTCTGAATTTTGGCTTTAAACAGCTGTTATGATATTGAAAAAATTACCATGTCTCTACTTGGCATAAAATGTGATGAAAATAGTACCTACCTCATTGTAAATGTGTATAAAAGCACAGTGAACAGGGTCACTACGTCATTGAGTCTAAGCTTTAGGATATAGTCTGGAACTACCTAAATTCTTTTTTGAAAGATCAACTCTCAAAACAAAATATTCCTTTTCTCTATTTCATGTTCTTTATGGGTAAACTCTTTACTTTTTAAAACATGTAATCTCCACGTCACTCTTCATGGTTCCCGACGCACAAAAACCATGTAATAAATGTCAGTTGAACACACAAGTCTCTCTGGTGTGATCAGTGGTCAAATATTGCCTTAGTTCACACACCACGGGTTCTTCTGTCATCTCAATAGTTCTGCTGACAAGTGTGATTTTCAAATTTGAGTCTTTGGGACACTTTCAGAAAAGATTCTTAAATATGTGATCAATTTACAAATTCTATTTCAAAGCCAGTTCTACTTTATGTACTATAGAACTTTGTTATTAAGAGAGAAGTGAGAGCGGAGTGGGGGGGGTTCAGGAATGTGTTCTTGGCAGTTCACATAGACTCTTGGAGGTCCACAATACATATCATAAAAAGCATCTAGTGCAACATGAATAGTTCAAATGAGATGCTGTTTTATAATGAATTATAGAAACCATGCAGTGACCATAAAAGTTCTCATGGGGTTTTCTATCAACTCTAACATATAGCAACTGAATTCATAACACAATTTTTATACCAAGTACATACTAGGGTTTCAAAAGAATCTGCAGGTTCACAAAATAACTTTTCTAGATAATAAACCTTAATAACAAAGGCCACACATGCTGAGCATTTTCTGAGGTTCTTTGCAGCTTTTAACTCACTGCACAAGACGGAAGACATAATTTGAAAAATATAAAACACAACAAGTATGGATATAATCATGTACTTTAAGAAGCCACCAACATGCTTTCCAGATGGGAACCATAGCCTCCAAGCCAGTTCCCCACTAACTGAAAAATGTCTCTAGGGTTTAAGTTAGATGTTATACCATCTTTAAAAAATATTTTATTTATGTATTTGCAAGGGGAGAGAGAGAGAGAGAGAGAGAGAGAGAGAGAGAGAGAGAGAGAGAGAGAGAGAATATGAATGGCTTTCTGCCACTGCAAACGAACTCCAGTTCATCCAGAACGCCACTCTGTATGTCTGGCTTTATGTGGGTGCTGGGGAATTGAACCTGGGTTGTTAAGCTTTGCAGGCAAGTGTCTTAATCCCTAAGCCATCTCCCAGCCCTATACCATCTTTTAGCTAGATCTGTTTTGCTAAAGATGAAAGATGATCAGATATGCTTAGTATTAAAGACTTCTGTATTTATCTGTCTGGGTATTAAAAAACCTTACATAAATTCTAAATCCAGTGAGAATATCTGGGCTCAAAGGACAGCAATATTTAAGTTCCTGCTCCTAGGTCAAACAGGTACCATGAAATAACAGGTCACCTCTAAGATCCTATAGCTATGGTAAGTCACCTGCTCTCTTGATCAGAGAGGTCGTGGAGACCCAAAGCTTAGATTCCAATCCATGCACAATCTGCATGAGGAAGGTTCAAAACAGAAGAACACATACTCTGCTTCCAAGGCAAGACACATAGTTAGCAAGACTCTGACCCATCCAATAGATGGTATGAATGCTGAAAGAGCCACGGAGCTCCTTCCAAGTCCCTAAAAATCTCTCCTAAAGAGGGGAAACTGAAATATATATTTGAGAAAGAGAGAGA
>PVHP010025268.1:0-25633 GCA_004024765.1 Zapus hudsonius | reverse complement strand
AATATCCTGGGACATCTGTTAAATGAAAGTCTCACATAGAAACGAAACACATTTTCCAGGGAAACTGAACTGAATATATTAATTATTTTCTTTCATATACTTAAAATGCTTTCTGTGAAAATTTCAGGGAGAATATCAATGAAAGTTTTTTTATTGATAAACCATTTCCAACTTAAATCTCCTATTTAATACCCACTTCTATAGCATGCTTCACAATATTCTCCTTAATAATCCCACTTGAAGAAGAATTTGAGAGTCTATTACCACAGCCACCAGCCATAATGTAGATTCCCTCAATGCATGGCAATTGATGCTTAGTGTGAGATCAGCACTTTAAAAAGAGAGATCTGATTCATTTTGAGCTTGTTTCAAAGAAGACTAAGGAAGGAAGAAATTGATAAAATTTCTGAGTATCCACTCAGATCTACCACATCACATTAATAACGTTCATCAAATTTTGAAGCAAGATGAATCCCTATCAAGTGAAAATAGGAAATCAAAGCAAATCATCTCTGGTAGCATTAGTCATAGGTTATTGCTATATGAGGAAATAAACAACGGGAATTTACTATACATCCTTTATTGATTCCTATGTAGACTATAGTGTTTCCCTCTTCAGTGTAGATCCAATTGGTTCTTGTTAACGCACATAGCTATCCAATATTGATTGAACACTCACTGGATACCATTTAGTTTGTGTTAGAAATGCCAGAGTGTGTATAGTGCAGACCCAATTTCTTACTTTGTGAAGCTTCCTGTATAGAACTTTTGAAATTAAATTTAGTATTCACAAACAGTGTTATTTATAGTAAGTATATTGATGCTATGGATATGACCTAACTGTTAGGGTCAAGATTCTGATACTAACAGGAAGGAAAAAAAATCAAAACAAAATAAGGAAAAGCAAACAATGAAGCATTTTCATCAGCTTCTTATACATACTGTTATCTGTGTCCATTGCATGCTAAAAAATATTGAGAAGCAGTTAATAAACTTCAGGAGGTAGTATTAGGTAATTAAGATGTGAAATTGCTTATGTGGCTATTTAGATTTTATGTTGGTATTTAACAGTTTACGTGTTTATAGCCCCTTTCCTGCAATTAAATTGTAAAAAGATGAGAAAACGAAGTAAGAGAGGAAGTAGTATTATTGATTTCCTACTATGTCTGGGTCATCCCACTGGTCAGGAATCTTGCACTCTTATCATCCCTTGCACTTTATCATAGAAATCTTGCATTTGTAGGTGCTTCATTAATATTTGTGTTGATAGACTTAGTCATTTACACTTCATCTAGAAAGAGCAAAGGAAGTGTAGAATCATGTTCTTCTTTGGTGGACTTGATAGCTCCTTCCAGATCATCTTTTTGAGGAGACAGTCAAAGCATTGGTTATGTTAAAAAGTAAGATCACTTGTGTCCTTATACACTCATTTCCCAAAGCCACTGTGAAGCTGAAGCCTGTACATACAGTGCCCAGTTATCCTTTGTGCTGAGAGTTGTGGAATGGAAGTTTCCAGTAACTGAAAATGGTGCAACTTCCATGGTCGAGAGAATTCTTCACAAGAGCAAGGGTCAATGATTGGAAAACAAAATATAGATTTTACACCCAATTAGTGACAACATTATACATCTCCTTCCTTTAAAATGTAAAATTAAGAGAAAGACCAATCTAAATGGATGGATACCTCCTCATGCTACCTGCTGTAGAATGAAAGCAACATGTTACAAGAAATGCATCCAATAAAATCTAAGTGGCAAAGGTAAAGTAAAAAATGTTGATGGCCTCTATGATATAGCTCTATGGAATTAATGAAAATAAATCCATTTTTAAAAAGTATAATATTGGTCAAATTACATGCTCTGATTTGAAAGCACTGAAGTGTGAGGAGTAGTTGGCAAAAGAGGTACCAATAAACATTGAGAAAATCTCTTTTCACTTAAGAAGCACTATTGCTCAGTGGTTTTGGCATCTGATTGTACATACACTGAATTCTAGCTTAACAACTAGCTGTGTGACATTAGGCACATTGCATTTACTTCATCTATAAAGTGGCAAATAATCTGAGGATTGGATTTAAATGTACATGCAACACAATCCATGGGCCGTCCTGGGTGAGAATGAATAATACCACTGTTATTTATTCGGGATCATTACTGAGGTGATTAGGGGACTTTCAAACTTGTTAACATATAGCAAATTGATGTACGGTGTGGGAAAGTTCATGATAGGCAATCAATAGAAAGACACTGAGCTTCGATGCTGTTATTTGGGGCTGTGAAAATCCACAAAACCATCTAGAGACTCACCAGAACCAGTGCTCACACCAAAGCCTTGTCAACTATAAAGCTCAAGGCCGCCTGTAAAGATACAAGATCATTTTAATCTCCTGAATTCCTTCTCATTCCACCTTGTTACCGCTCACCTGTCCCTGTGGATTTTCAGAATCTCTTGAGTGCTCATGGGAAATGCACTGGTCAAGCAGTTGAACCAGGGCCAGATGTTGTATGGGACATTACTGGACTCTGAGTAGTTTGCTTGGTATCCCCTTGGTGACATGCTGCAGGTAGACCAAGGGCAACCCCGAGCACAGCTTCTGCTCAGTACAAGTAATTTTTATTTTGTGCAACTAGAAAGTCAAGAGGAAAGAACTGGACAAAGACCAGCAATGTCACAACAGAGAGCTCTCTGGGCCTTATGTAATTGTTGGAAAGAAATTCCACCTTCTGCCAGAATCCACTGTCTCTTTCTTATGAACAAACATCCAATTTTATTTATAATGACAAAGCCCCTAGCTTTGCAAAAGAAAGAAACACTAACTATTCCCCATGGTCTCTGGCATGTGAGTGGGTATGTAGCATAAAGTTTGACAAATAGCGCATATGCAAAAGTGTTGAGTGATTTGAAGAGAGAGACTGTACACATGGGCCTAGCTTAGATGCAAGGACTGTCTCGTGCTCTTGCTTCCTGGACTAAGGGTATGATAGTTGGGACTCTGACAGCCACACAGGATTGTCAAATAATCCTCAGAATGGAAATTATAACCAAGAACAATGAAATAAAACAATAAAGTTAGAGGAGCCTGAATTTTATATGACTTTGGAAATTTCTAGACCAATTTTAGACTACTTCATACTAGACTTTCCTAATGTGAGAGGGTAAAACCTGTTACTTATGTTAATATTTTTATATTGTAGCTGTACTGAATGCGAGCTCATCTATGTGAGAATATAACTTGATGAGATTTCAATTAATTATTCTGCCTGGAAAAAGAAAGGAATGTAATTCCAATCAATTTCTGATATCAATGAATGTTTCAAACATCAAAATTATATTGCCAGCTAAGACATTTTTACACTTAGCCTTATTTAGCTGAGCCATTTAACTCCAAGTATCAAAATGATAACTCACATAAACCCTGGCATTAGTTTGTATTTTGGATTATTTTCAGATTTTTTTAAGTGTGTGTGTGTGTGTGTGTGTGTGTGTGTGTGTGTGTGTGTGTGTGTGGTGTATGATAGGAATTAAACCTTTCAAAGAACTTTCCCACTGGGTTACAGCCCAAAGGTTGTCTTTTCCTAGATCTTTAGAAGGGCCACAGAGATTGAATAGGTATTGCTCAAAGATATTGCAAAATCTTACACAGGCCCAAATACCACCACCATAAAACCAATTAACCAACTGTCATACCAATATTTATGCACAGTTACTTATTTAAATCCATGTGTATTGATTTCTAGATTTCACCCACCAAGACCTAGACAGACTCACAACATGCAAAGAGAAAGCCAAACAATCCAAAGTCAACTTTTCATTTTAGTCTATAAGAAATATACTAAGCCAGGACTAAAGTACCTGGGGACCAATAGCTGATAATGGATGTATCACAATAAAGTTCATCCAGTTTTGACAAAACTCTTCAAAAATACTGACATTTAAAAACTTTCTTTTACAGAGGTGTGTAGATAAAGACAGATGATTGACAGATACAGGATAGATAGGTAGATAATCAAGACCCCATGCTCTATTTGTTTCCAATTACCTGGCAGCAAGCAAAGGTACCAGAAGGAGAAAGAAAGATGCTTTAAAACATATTGAGAACAGAGTGGTCAGAGAAGTGATGCTTCATTGGAAATCTACATACCATTATATATGCATTACTTCCACATACATAGAGATAGATCAATGATAGATGATATATAGATAGATGATAGTGCATTGCATGCACACAGTGCTTGAAATAAGGATTTCCTTCAAGGAGAAAGACAGGGATTAGAAAGCCCACAGTTTTTCCTAACTGGCCTTACCTAAGCTATTGTTCACTCATTGATGAAGGTAAACAAAGCCCAACTAGTCTTTAGCTCAAGGAAGAGAGACACATGAGAGGAAATAGTCATGGAGAGTCTTCATTCTTCTTTTATTCCCCATGGAAGCTCTTTGTCAAAATTTGATTTTTGTCTGAGTAGTGCCCCTATCCAGAGGCTAACTGCTGAAGTTTTTATCAGATACTTGGAAGTGACTTTTCATCTGCCTCTGACTTTAGATCCCCTCCTTCCCTCTGATTCTCTCTCCCTGTTCCCCTCCCACTTATTTATTATCCTGATTGCATGCAAAATTCATTATCAGTCCTGTCACATCTAGCACTGCTAACAGTGGTCAGTATTGAATTATGGGGAATGTGAGCGCAATTTTCAACATCCTAATTGCTTTTCCTGTACCCAGCGAAACATTACATTAAATACCCATCCACGACAAGCAGATTGTATTCGATTTCCATAACAAGCTGGTGGGATTTCATTACCTGAATCCCTAGCATCTATCCTCATGACTCCATCCTGTTCTGTGGGGCTGGTTTTGGATAAAGCAGATGCTTTTCTGAAGCTGCAGCTGCCGAGAGAGGCACTGACATATCGGATCCTCTTGTACCCGAGAGAAAAGAGCAAAGAGTTTGGTCCATGAGACTGAAATGGAGGAACAAAAGTAAACTAGGTTTTCCCTTTGGGAGATGGCTGACTGACTCCCACAATGGAGTGCAGTGACAAAGGCTCTCTGGTCTGTCACAGTGTACAGAAAGATGAGAAAAGACTGGTTCACAGTGACAGGTGACTATTGTTGGCATAGTCAGTCACATGTCGCTGGGAGGAATCTCTAAACCAGGCACAATTTTAGGGAGGAAAGTATTTATTGAAATTAACAGTTCCAGGGAAGTTAAGGAAAAAGGCTGGCCCCCTTTCACCGATCTAAGCAGAGACAGAGACAGAAGCCCACCACCAGCACCTCAAGCAAGCAAGCAAGCAAGCACACTGTAATACTGGCAAAACAAGAGAAACTCCAGGCTTGAGCTCAGACTGCTTTTTGCATATGTATAGCTAGAATTCCAGACTCACCCCAGAAACACCTTAGGGATGAATCCTAGGATCTGGTCACGGTGACACACCTCCTCAAGCCAGAACTGGCTGGAGACAATTAATAATAATAAACTTTTGAATCTATTGGGAAACATTATTTAAACTACCACAGTTGTATAGACATTGTTTGGGAGTTTCTTCTGTCCCAGCCTCAAGGAGAGCAGAGATTCTTGATGGGAAGGCAAAATTAAGCAAGTGATGGCACACTGCTCAGTGTTTGTTGATGGATGCATCGTCATGAACTATCAGATAGTGGGAGCTCAGAAAAGGCCACACTCTCAAGAACACAGGATGGGAATCATCACGATAGTCTTAACAGGACCTAACACTTGTCCTGGTAGATGCACATTCACTAGGAAACAGTGAAAGTTGTGGTTTGAATGGAAGCCTTCTCTCATAGGCTCATGTGTTTGAACAGTTGGTGTCAGCTGGTGGCACTGTTTGGGAAGGTTGTGGCACCTTTAGGAGGTGGAGTCTTGTTAAAGGAAGTAAGTTACTGGGAGCTAGTCTTGAGGTTTTAGAACTAGGACTCCTTTCCTGTTGATCTTATTTTGAATTGTGGATGTAGTGTAACCTCATGCTCCTTCCCTGTCAGGATGGAATGTATCCCCTTGATACTGTAAGCCAGAATAAATCCTGTCCTTGTTTCTGGTAAAATATTTGTTCATAGTAATGAATCAAGTAGCTTATACATTGGAGAAGAGCATTTAAAAAATAAAAATTGCTAGCTTGCACTGAAAGCTTAATTGAGCTAGTCTTACCTCTTAGTAATTACATATATATATATATTAGCAATTAATATATAATTTAAATAATTAACAAATTATTATAACTAGATATGGTATTTTGAGGAATGATCTGCATCTGACAATGAGTAATCTGAGACACTGAGAGTAAGTAACTCCTTTAGTGTTACACAGTTGGTAAGTGACAGAATATGAATTCAAACCCAGAGAAAACAGATCTGGATTGTCAAGGGTCATATAGTGCATGCCATAAGGTTGGAAGTAATCAGTAGGTAATGGGGAAAAGAAGTAACAAGGCCACAGAAAAGAAGTGACAAGGTCAGCTTTGGTATGTTAGAAATATTATTGTAGAAGCAGATGGAAGGACTGATTACAAGGAAGCCAGAACTGGAGGCTGGGAGATCAATTCTATGGCTTCAAAGCAATCTAGGCAAGAGCTAACAGGTAAGAGTCTGGGCAATGGGAGTAGCAGCTAGGATGTAGAAGAGGGGGACACGAGGGAGTTTAAAGGATGCATGTGGTACAAGATGGTGACAGGCTGAAGTGATGAGTGGGGAGCAGACTCAGTGAATCGACACTTCTCACAGAATTCATGATCCCTAAATCCACTGAAAATCTTGAATTAGGAAGCAAGGAAAAGGATGCATGCAGAAAGTATGGGAGACAGTTTAAAAGAGTATAGGTTTAGGAAAGAAATTAGTGTTCTCAGGAACTTGGTTCATGTGAGAAAGTTATCTATATATTCATGACTCCATGTAGGTCAGTCATTGAAATACACACCTATTCATGAATTTATATATGTATATATACACATACACACAAGGCAAAAGCTTAGAGAGTTTGCAGTCATATTAATCTAATTCCTTTTTTTCTAAATTTTTAAAAATATTTTATTCATTTTTCAAGGAGAGAGAGAGAGAGAGAAAGAGAGAGAGAGAGAGAGAGAGAGAGAGAGAGAGAGAGAGTGAGTGAGTGTACCAGGGCTACTACCTTGTGGGTCTGGCTTATGTGGGTCCTGGGGAATTGAACCTGGGGCCTTAGGCACTGGAGGCAAGTGCCTTAACCACTGAGCAATCTCTCCAGCCCCTAACTCCTTTTTTCATAGATTAAAAAAAATGAGGTCTAGAGAGATGGGTGTGATGTGTCTTAATCACCTAGCTGATTATAGACTGAAGGCATACCTCCCATTTTGACTTATTTTGAATCACCACATTCCCCAGTCAAAACCTATTTCCTCTTCTCTGGAAAAGAATCCTTAAACACCCAAGTCCTGACTGAATAGGACTGATGTCAGTCTTTGTAAGGCCATGGTGGTACCCTTCCCAGGTCTCTTCCTGATCTCCACCCAAGAACCTCATACTCATTCCTTTAACTGCTGAGAATATCAGTAGCTAGTTGACTCCAGGGTTACCTAAGAACTGCTATTTGTTGAATACATTATACTAATTTTAAAAAAGCCAAGACATTGTATGGAGGGCATTTGTTATCATGGGTATAAGTATGCCTATAAAATAAATGTGTAGAAGAATATCTAGTTCATTGAACTGGCTATTAATAAAACTTTATATATTTGCCACCTAATTTCAAATGATTTTTCAAAACTGTGCATACATACCAACATTAGTTCATAGAAATATCTCAAAGGAGTAATCTCACCACACTCTCCATTGCCTTTCAAAAACCATGTTTAGCAATCCCAAATTACACTAAACTTTAGGATGAGAATTAAGAAAGAGTAGCAAACTTTAAAGGCTAAAAGGTATAGATGACAATCATCACATCTTCTGTAATTAACAGCAAACATGAACAGTAGAAATAGTGCTCAAAACTGATCTATAGCAGAGATGGACCCACATTGAAACCTCACTTTTTTACTTGACATATGCTTGGCTAAAAACAGTGATTTCCCATGCCACACCCTGATCACTTGTTCCCTAGTTAGAACATGATGAAAATCAACTGTGAATAAGGGGTACAAAAGAGACTATTAGATAAAGGTGGAAAATATCGAATCAGACTCTTATTAGTCAACCTGCTGTCTACCCAGAGCTCTGTCACAGTGAGCATCAAGTCTGTCTGGAATTTTAAATTGAGTTACCTAGCAAGCATTAAGACTGTATTATTATTGTTGGTACTGACACCTTTAATTTTTATTTAGAGATAATGGTTTAGAGCAGCAAGAAAAGAGCCCTATGAGAAATTATCTATTGAGATAACTCTCCTGTGGCTAAGGTAAACAATGAAAAAAAATTCTCATTTCTTCATTTTACTAATCTAAATTTAGACTTTCTACTGTTTATGTGCATTTTTAACATTAGAGGCATTTTTGTAGTCTCTGATGATTTTTGAATATTACTTTTACAGTAATAAAATAATATTCTTGTTTACCTGTAATATTTCTGACCATAATATTCTTCATGATATTGAAATCCAAATGTACCCAAAGGAATTTGCTCCCAATAATTGATTGTATATATAGGGCCATTATATTAAATATATGAAGTGGGGACCATGTCATATTAACATACCAAATAATCTTATTATATGTTGTTTTATATGTATATAATATATTTTGAAAAGTTAATAAGCATCTATTTATCATTCTAGTGTATGTCAGAAATCTTGTAGGCACTTACCAAATGCTGTCATACTTCTTATCCTTAATGACCTCCTAATTGACTGAGGAAACAAGTACCACATATGAGAAAATAAATGCTTTCATAAAGTATTTCATAATTATAAGTGCATTTTTGAATGATTTCTGGAACTTGTAAAAGTTACCTGAAAAAATTATGATCATGAGTTCTGACTTGGAAAATATCTGTATTTGCAAAACACTCCACAAGTGTTTTGGATATATTCTTGATAAGGAGCTACTTAGAATTTCATGGGAGGCAAGACCTGTGTATTAATTTGAATGAATGTCCCCCAAAAGATTCAGAGGTTATTAAAGCTCCAGCCCTAAGGTGTTTCTGGGGTAGATCTGAAATTCCAGCCATGGATATTCAAAGAGCAGTCTGAGCTCAGCCAAGCTTATTTGCTGGTGTGTGGGAGGTGCTGGTGGCTTTGAATTTCCTCTCTCTACTTGGACTGTGAAAGGGGGCCAGCCTCTTTCATCAGTATGGAACTTCGTCTGGATCTGTAGCTTCAATAAATTCTTTCCTCTCATAACTGTGCCTGGTTTGGAAGCTCATCCCATCAGCGGTTGGCTGACTACAACAGCCGTGTCCTCTAGGAGTGGACTTTGGGGTCTTTATAAACTGAACATGGTAAAAACTGGACTTTGAAGAGTGGTGGGAATTTGGATAAACCAAGAAGAAATGAAGCCATGTGGAGGTCAGACAGAAATCATGTAGAGCAAAGTCAGAAAGTGCCCAGGTCAAGCAGATACCTCATGTTGTAGTCATCCATGCTGCTGGGATGATCCTCTAAACCAGGCACAGTTATGGGAGGAAAGGATTTATTGAAGCTTCAGATCCAGGAGAAATTCCATAATGGAGAAAGAGGCTGCCCCCCTTTCACAGGTCCAAGATGTGAGGAGAGAAGCCATCACTAACACCACACACATACAACAGCAAAATGGCAGGCAGAAGGGAGAGATTTCCTTCCCCTCTAGTGTGGGGTTTTGCAACCCTTTCCAGACTTGTTGACTTCCTGAGTCTCTGGAATTTTCTTCCTGCACTTCCCTCCCAGGAAAGGATGTTTGTTTCTAGCTCTCCTGAGCCTCCTTACATCCTGCCCCCTACTGAGAGGGTCACTTTCCTATAAACAACCTCAGAGACCCACCACAATTACTAAACTGGTCAAGTTGACAAAAAAATCATCACAAATGGTAAAGTGTTTGTTATGTAAAATTAGAGTGTAAGACTAAGGAAGACATAGGAAGACTTTTATTTTTATTTTTTTAAATTTTCCATGGAGGAAAACAGCTGATAGTCTCAAGAGTGGAGGAATTCAATATGAAAAGAATGGAACATAGCTACCAAGAGAAGTCCAAGGACAAGACTTGGTGGAAGTCTACATGCAGGGATTGGGAAGAAAAAGTGAAGTCATAATAATAAAATATAGCCAAGGGAAAAAAATCCACCAGAAAAATGGAACCTACAAAGAAGAGAACACTTTGTGAGGCAAGAAATGATCAACACTATTTCTACATTAGAGAGAAATCAAAAAAGTAATGCCAGGATTGGCTTTGTTCCTGTTTAAAAACAGTAGATATTATGAGAGGGATTAAATGAAGGGATGGATTATTAAGCATTTAGTATAAGACTACACATAAGAAAATAATGTGTCCAGAAACATCTACACTGCTCTTATGAATATTAGAATAACTAGTCAGGGCTCAGCTTGGCTAGACTTCTCCTTATGCATTTAAGTAGGACACAGCATTCGGTTTTAAAGAGATCAGCACAGGGACAGACAGAACTATCAGCAGGTGCATAGCATTTTGTGGTTGTGGTTCAATTGGAAAGATGCACACACAGTAGAAAGAGTGACCAGGAGAGGCTAGTGAGCGGCTTATGAATCCTTTGTCAGACACAAAAGATAAGGTTAGCTGTGCCGGTTATGTTATTCTGATACTTGGAAAGTTTGCTAAGCCTGTTCACAGAATTTTGAATCCGTGTAATTGTTATGTTTTTCACTCAAACCTGGAGACTCTGGGAATAGGCAGGATTTTAAGTCTTATATCTTTCCTCTGTGCACAGATTTTTTTGCTTTCTTTGACCACCTTAGGGAAACCAGCATGGCTTTGAACAATTGCCTTTTTTTTGCAGCCTATATAGGAGTTGATCTTTATACCCAATTTACAAATTAGGGAGACATATAAATGATTCATAGTGCAGCAAAATCAAAATTGGACCAAATCCAACCGCTTTATTTTTTTAGTTAACTGTTTGCTTGACTGAATTCATAGCTTTTGTTTGTTTTATTTTTTTTATCATCCTACTGGAAGATCTGTCCTTTAGCTAGCAGCACAGCCATCAATTAATTTTTTTTTGTCTAATGTAGAATGTCAACTCCCATCCCTTTCAGAGCATCTAAATCTTGAAAGAGTTTTAGAGGGAACTATGGACATATTGAGGGATACCACTTTAGCAAAATGAGTAAGAGCCAAGGAGCATAACCATATTCCCAAAATGTCCCAGTGTGCTATTGGGTGATATCACAGCCTCACTAAGGAATCCTGGGTTATAGTTTAGCTCACAGTCCCTGCCATGAAGCCTTTTGGAATTATAATATAGTACCACTCACTGCTTTCCTCATCTGAGATGTATGTGAGGGGTTTGTGTAAAAGAACATCACAAGTAGGTATGATTATTTTAATATGGGAAATTGTTTCCACACTCACAAGCAAGCAAAACCTAAATTTTTCTCCAGAACCCCTTGCCTAAATCATCATGGATGTTTCATATGTGTGTGTGTTGTATATGTGTGTGAGGGCACCATAAAAGTCTCTTGATGCTTCAAATGAATGTCAATCTGACTTTACATGAGTGGCTGGTTAATTGATAATAGGCTGAAAGGCTTTGCAAGCAAGCAATATGAGTCATCTATCTAGGCCTGCTTTATAAAAACATTGCTGTGACTGTCTATTTGCGTGATTTTAGGCATTATTCAATAAAGATGCTTTAAGCTTTTTTCTTCTTATGTTTAGGGTGTACATTATTACTATACCCATGACACAGAGTTACTGGAGATTAAGTGAGCAAAGATGTGTTACACCAGTCTATACCATGTCTCATATTTAGTAAGGTCTCAATAAATACTAATTTTCTATTGTTACTTAATTTATTATTTCAGTATTATCTCATCCTTTATGCAAGAATAATGACATAACATAACATGGTTTCTGGAGAACTTAACAAATTGCACTAATTTTGGAAAATGCTGTGATATTAGAAATCCAGGTGGTAGCCAAGGAACTAGCTTCTTGGTCTCTACCACATGGCTAGTAAGTTTATTCTTTATGTGACTTTGATAATTGAGGCAATGACCTGGACCATGCACAGCCTTTTTTAAGAAAATGCCACATGTGCATAGTACCCTAACCCTAACCCTCTGCAAACGCCTTTACCAGCTGCCAGATGAACACAGCATCTGAAGCAATTGTCTTCCTTTGCGTTTCCTAAGAACACGTTTTAGGATGGGAATGCCTTTATTCCATTTATATTTAGTCAGTGGTCTGGTTTATTTTCTGATTTTACAATCTAATTAAACTCAGTGCATCAACTCTGTTTAAGGCATGGCAGCTGTAGGTACTTAGGTTGCCTATAGCACTTGAGAATAAGGATAAGTTGGGGCAGTATATTCCAACTTGGGGCCTACACATGAAGGAAAATGGGCAGGCACTAGGGTTCTGGCCTTTGTTCAATTCTACTGTTAAGTCATCAAATCAAAATAATATCCTTAACTGTATCCTTACATATTTTCCTGAAAAAAAAATTATTGCATTTAAAAGGAAAGCCAATAAATCTACAATTTATTCAGAATGCTTAACTCTGAACTGCTAGCCTCTTCCACCACTGTGAGGCCTCTTAGGAGACTCTGGTAAAAACATCATTCCTAACTTCTAGATTAATTCACGTGGTTATCTTATCGCCTTGACAAATGCCCATGTATTAAGTATAAGTATTGCCTTTTCCTTGAGCAATGATTATATTCTTACTATATACAAAATAGGCCATTTAAAGTTTCCAACATGTTAAGTTTCCATCTTTTTACAGGTCTATAGGGAGAACAAAGAGTAATAGAAGGAAAAAAATATAGTTTATTACTGACTCAGGATATATATCAGGATTTTAAAGTATATATACATAACATACATGCATATGCATGTATATAATATATATATACATATATGTATTTGTGTGAAGAATGTTTTGAATGTAAACATATGTATCATGATATAGCTATTTGTGTGTGCACATGCACATGTGTGTATGTGTTTATGTGTGTGTATGGCAGAATAACCTAAAATTCACTCACTTAGCAAATTTTCAGTAAACATTACAATAAAAGTCACTGTAATCATGCCATCTATTTGATCACTGGACTTACTTATCCTCTATAATTGTAATTTCATATTCTTTTACCCATAACTCTATATCTTCCCTTCTCCTAGGTCTGGCAACTCCTCTTTACTCTCTGTTTCATTATGTTCACCATTTTTTTTAAGATTTCTCATCTGTATGTCATCATACACATTGTTATATATCTACCTTATTTTATTCAATTTAATCTCCTCCAAATTCACCCATGTTGTTGTAAATGGCAAGATTTCCCTTTTAAAGACTGAATACTATTCCAGTATATATATATCCCAATGTCTTTGTTTAACTTTCAATAAATACTTGGATTGTGTGGTGGTTTGAATGTAAAATGTCGCCCATAGACTCGTGTGTTTGTACACCTGGTCCCCTGATGGTGGTGCTATTTAGGAAGGTTGTGGCAACCATTGAGTCTTGCTGCAGGACATGGGCCACTCTGAAGTATGTATATGGGGAGGGGTGGCGGTGGAAACTTATGGGTTTGTAGCCTAGCCCCACCTTCTGTTTGCTCTTTGACTGAGTGCAGTGTTATCACTGAGCTCCGGCCTTGCTTGCCTTGATGGACTCCCCTGAAACCATAAGTAGAAATAAAGCCGCCTTTCCTCAAGCTACTTCTTGTTGGGCATTTGGTGTCAGCAACAAATAAAGTAACTAATACAGGTGGTATTTCTTAGCTGTTGTAATACTGACAGGAACATGGAATGTTGGTATCTCTTCTAGGTTTTAACTTTATTTCATTTGCAAACATGCACTATACATACCTACACACCTACATACATACATAAGCAGAGAGCCCACATATAATAGCTCATAGAGTTCAATTTTTAACTACCATACTGTTTCCTTTCTGCATTGCTTGCACCAGTTTACATTCTTATGTAAATCTCACCTTGTATTTCTCTTCCCAAAAATGGGATAGAAATACATAGAATAGAGCATTTTCTATGCTTATTACTCCTTATGATCTATATGGATCATCCTCTTACCACCTCCCAATTCTTCCCCCAGCCTCTGGGTAGGTCTGAACCATGCTCCTTTATTTACAGCTGTACTTGGCTTTACAAACACAACTGTATTGTCCCCAAATTGTAGTGCATAAGAGCTCAAAATGTGTCTCTTGTCAGCATTGTAGAAATGGGATGGTAACTGGATGTCTTTGACCCATAGTTTATTGTATATTTATTATATTTCTCATATGATTATTGTAAGATTTAAATGAATAATAATTTGAAAACTGGTGTGAAATATAAACATAATTATTAGCCTATATATTTATGAAGTAAATAGTCATTTTCATTACTGACTGGTTAAATATCTGCCTCAGTATATTATAAGCTTTTATAGAGCAATTCATACATTTTGGTTTCAGTTCAATTTCATGTCTTTATAACGTAGCACAGTTCTCTCCATGTAACAGTTTAATAAGTAGTGAATAAAATAAATGTCTGAGAAAACAAAGTCATCTCTAATATATAATTTGTCAAAGGAAAAGTTCCATTACCGAATATTCCTTATGATGATCTCAGTGCCAGCTCAGCACTGTAGGAGCTAGAAGTACCCTTTCAAAGCAGCTTGGGGCCTGTACCCTCCTTCCTAGATGCCTGGCAGTGTTGCCTGGCATCAAGATGGGTCTCAGTCATTTGCTTTTGTTCACTGGCCAATGGATTAACAGTTATTTTCCTTTTATTTCACCCACATGTCTAATTTACTAGTTTTTGAGATTTCTCCACATACTTGTGAGAAACAGAAATGTTGGAGCCCTCTATTGCCTCACTTTGCCTCACATTTTTAGCTCAAAAATGCTATCGTTCTTCAGATAAACAGGTTGCAGAATTTACAATATAGATCAGAACTGAAATAGGATGCTTGTTTTTATTGATGTTAACTTGTGGCAGAACTTATCATTTACTGGTTCCTTTTGTTTGTGTTATTATCCCTCTGTGAACCAGCCCATTTCTTTGAGATCCTACACCTTCAAGTCCTCTCAGCAATATTAGCTCAAGGTTTCTATGTTACTTAGGTAGACGGGTATTTCTATCCCAATCACGTTTGAAGGATGTTATCTTATATTTGAGTAAATAAAGGAAGGAAAATTAATTGAAACAAAGTGGTAAAAAGAGAAATAAGAATAATGGGCTATATTGGCCAATTATAAGACCACCTAGATTTTACAGGCAGCTGTCTGCTCAGTTGGGAAGACACACAAAGAATAATGTCCTTGGCTAAATCCTGAGTTCATTGTGAACACTATTCTTTGGTCTTGAGGTCTTGATGTTTTAGTTTTCAAGATGG
Organism: Zapus hudsonius; assembly: GCA_004024765.1. NCBI lineage: Eukaryota > Metazoa > Chordata > Mammalia > Rodentia > Dipodidae > Zapus > Zapus hudsonius. The sequence goes on along the minus strand of PVHP010025268.1, from coordinate 10,141 downwards.
CAATTCATGACTTTTCATAGCATTGTCTTAAGGATATTTCTGACCAATTGGATAGTGAAAAAAAAAAGGGTTCTGAAAAATTTTAAAAAAATATTTGCATTGGGGTAGTTTTGGAAAAAAATTCTCTAGGCTATCCGATGATGCCACATGAGCCATGTCAGCGATAGCCAATGGACAACTAAGAGACACGGAAGGGGGAGGGGCGTGGGCGATGACACTGATGACACAGTGGAAAATTTTGTTGATCATCATGGTTGGTTCCCTGCCTGCTACACATCTTCTTTTTTCTGTGTGTCCCTCTGATTGCCTTGAGCTCCTCGGCTGTTGAGGTCTGTCCTGATCCACCACAGCCCTTTTGCTAAAGAATGGAAATGGAAGGCTAACTCGTCTACCTCTGAAGGCAGAACAGACCATGCTCAGCATCATTGCTTGATGAGTCTCTGGATTTGTTTGTCCCATCATGAAATCGCCAGCATAGCCTTCCCTCCTTCATTCCCACCTCAATGCAATAATTTATTCAAATAACTATCAGAGAGAATTGGGTCAAATCCAGATTTTTACCCCTTACTGGCTTGCTGACACCAAATATGGTTATGAACCTCATGAAATTTCCATCGCATCATTTTAAGAAAACTCACCCATGAGGTGATTCGAGGATTAAATGTGGTACCATATGTAAAAGCCTCTGGGCCAAAACTTTGCTCTGCTTCTTCATTGAGTGTAGGCACAGAAATGGTAACCGGGAATTTCATTATTAGAAAGGTTTGGGTAATGTACCATGTCACAAGGTTCAGTGAAAAGTATTTAAGTATGTGCAGTCTTAGTGGGATTTTGAAATTCCATGTAGGCTTCCAAAAACAGATCATGGGACTGGATTATATTAGAAAATGAAAGAAGGTTAAACAGGGAAGAAAGGTAAGTTTGTTTTTAAGAGATCCACTCATAGAGACGAAAACAAACACAAAGATTTCTATGGAAAGTGTGCAGGCTGGAGATGGAAATTGAGAGGCATGGTCCCCCCCAACCCCAAAAGAGGACAATTTTGAGGTTTTTAAAGAGTAATCAATGATCTCATGTTTGGGAAAAATTGGAACCAATGCCTTATTCTTATATAATAACTCAAACATTGTAGACTGAATTTCTGTTTTCTCTTTCTCCCCCTTACTCCTTCCCTCTGTTCTCCCCTCCTATTTTGTGGGTCAGAGTGATTTTGCCTTTCTGTGTTTACTCTGAGAAATTTTGATAGATAAACCAGGTCCATAGCTGTGTTCTCATACAGTTTCTGTGATCTTTTCTGAAGCACCCACTTTCTCTCTAATATCTCAATTCTGTTGGTCTTTGAAGTCACCGTATCTCTAGGTGGTGCTTGTATTGTAGCAATTTATGGCTTCTTCCTGAGGTTTGTAGATTGTGGGGATTGCACGTGGCCTAGGACCTTTGTAGACCAGTCACAATTTGTCAGGTGAGGTCAGACACTGGATAGTTTGGCAAGCAGAGCATGTCTGCTGTGATCAGGCATCTGGACAAGAGTCACATCAAAAGTGAACACACTAATAGGAACCTAAACAAAAGCTAATTATAAATAATAACTTTGTAGCACAAGGAATTTCAAACTCCCAAGGGGGGGGGAACCTAAATGATATGTCCCATGAACACTCAAAAAACTATAATTGATGGAGCTCATAGCATCTCTCAGAAGTAGCTAAGGACTGAATATCTCTTTATATAAGAGTGAGTTCTTCAGAAAAGTAAGAACAATCGCTTTTCAGGATTATTGGCAGAATTCTTTCGTCAGATTTTTTTCTATATTGTCATCTGTTACATTCTTCTCTTAGTGATTGTTCCACTTCGATCCACTTGCCTTATTTTAACTGTGCAGTTGGTGTCTGCTATGCTACCCCAGTTGCTTTATAAATGTCTGAATTTTAGAAATGCAGAGTATTTAAAAGTGATGATAGATTAAATATTGTTCTGGTGAATGATCCAGATAACTCTTTAAAATGATCAAGATCACTGTGAATTTTATTATGCTTATCATCATTCTTATTTCTTCTGCTTCTCTGGGGAGAGGCAAATGGAGAAACAGAGAGAGCCCATATTCAGTTTATAAATGAAAAAGGGGGTACAACAGATTTAAAAAAATTAAAAACAAACGTAGCACTATACTGGGTCATCACTTATCATGTTTATTCTCCTCATACTTGGAGCTATTAGAACCCATCAAATGATACAATCTCACCAGCCTCTCTCTCGCATTCCAGCTCTGAGAATTTGCAGAGCTCTGGTTAATTAATGCTGAACATTTCAGGGCATCTATGAGTCTTGGCAGTGGTGACTAGGGACTAGAATTTAATTAAAGGCAGGAGCTACGTAGGGATTGTAAAGTCTCAGATTCTAGGAAGGTGACAGTCATTGGGTGGAGGGTGGAGGTAGGAGGTAAGCAGAGTGAAACAGTCTGCAAGGATTGAGGGAAGATGCTATCCAAGGTCTAAACAGGAAAGTAAAGGAAGAAATCAGCATGATAAACCTGAGCTTTTTCAAGTCATGATCCCAGAACACGTTTATGCTCTCTCTCTCTCTCTCTCTCTCTCTCTCTCTCTCTCTCTCTCTCTCTCTCTCTCTCTCTCTCTGTGTGTGTATGTGTGTGTGTGTGCATGCACACGTGCATGCTGACTTGAAGACAGCAAACCTTTCTCTTCCTAGAATGCTGACAATAGTAGCCACAAAACCTCACCAGAGAATAATTAAAGAGCAAGGGGTAGCTAATAATATGAAAATAGTTTTAAAAGGATGAAAAGAAATTGTTGTTAACACACCATGTGATTAACCCATGAGCCTAGTTGCTGCGGGAAAATAATAACACAGTCAGATCCTGTGATGCAAATGAGCTGCATCCTGGATAGAAATGGGACTCTTTGGGGAAAAAGAGGCCCAAGGGAGCTTATTTAGTACACTGACTAGTCATTTAACAAATGATACCATTGTGGCCCTAGTGAGTGCTCCTGGTGTCTTTGAGAAGGGCAGTTACTACAAAACTATGTAGAAAAGGATTTCCTCCCCTCAGTAGAAGAATGACTTTGAGCCTATTCATTTTAGAGAGGCCAATAATGCAGAATGGAAGAGTTCAGATTTGGGAACTTGGGATTCACAGGCAGAAACAACCCAAGTCAGAAAACACATCTCCAAGGGAAGGCTTCTCGTGGCTTTGCACACACAGGTTTTGAGAATCTCACTCTTCTTAACCTTTACTCTTAGACCAGGTTAAAGGTGGCAGAAAGTCTTCTGTGACGACTTGAGTTAGGTGAGGTCTGATGGTCATTTTCTTATGCATTTGAATACACAGGTGTGTTAGAGTTCCTCCTTACCTGGTGTGGTAGTTTGAATGGATGTTCCCCAATAGATTCAGGAGTTTGTTAAAGCTTGTAACTTGAAAGAAGTGTCTACTGTGGGTGGATCCAAGGGTCCAGCCCTAAGGTGTTGCTGGGGGTGGATCTGGAATTCCAGTATAAAGTGTGCAGAGAGCAATCTGAGCTCAGTCTGGTGTTCCTGATGTTTGGTTTTGTTTGTGGAGCTAGTGATGACTTTTCTCTGCCTGAACCTGTAAAAGGGAGCCAGCCTCCTGTGTCATTATGAAGCTTCCTCAGGAATCTCTAAACTTCATTAAATCCCTTCCTCCTCCCATAAACTGTGCCTGGTTTGGAAGTTCACCCAAGCAGTGTGAGCTGTCTACAACACCTAGAAACTGGAGAGTATCCAGTTTCTTACCAAGGAACTGGTGAGCATCTTAGCCAGGTAGAGGTCAGGGAATTTTCAAAGTTCTGCCTGTGTTGAGTTCCACATCCCTTCTCTCTTTTCTTTTTGAGGTATCCACAGTTTCTCTTCTAAGCCCCAAGCCCTTTCTTTCATAAGAAAATGTTCTCTCCATTAATTAGTAATTCAGACGAAAGATAAAAGAACTTCTATCTTTTTGCTTATAAATGTCTCTGTGTTTAAGCATTATGTTAAATGTTTTTCAATATTTATATCTCTCTATTGGAGCCCCTAGCATACAGGTGTGTGTGTGTGTGTGTGTGTGTATGTGTTGTGTGTATGTATGCATGTTATCGTGTGTGAGGGTGCACATGTATGTTGGTGTAGAGGCCAGAAGTTGATCATTGGTGTTTTCCTTGGTCATTCTCCACCTTATTTAATTGAAAAAGGGTCCTTCACTTGAACTCAGACTTTACCAATTAGGTTAATCTAGCTAACCAGTTTATCCCTGGTGATCTCTAGTCTCTGTTTCCCTAGTTCTAGGATTATAGGCCAGATACCATACCCACCTGGAATTTACATGAGTGCTAGGTATCTGAACTCAGGTCCTTCCATTTGAGCAGCAATGGCTTTATCAGCTGAGGCATCTTGCCACCATCCTCACAGCCCATTGTATTTAGATGCAGAGAGGCTTGAATCTAAAATAGTATGTGTCTTTGCATAGTCTGTGTTCCTGCTCTAGGCTGCAGCAGTAAGAGGTCTCTGCCAAATGTATTAATTAGTTACTTTTCTTATTACTGTGACAAAACTCCTGACAAAAGCAACTTGCAGTTTTGGCTAATGTTACATTCCTTTGTGGCAAGGACAGCTTGGTGGCAGGAGCATGAACCTGCTGGTCATAGTGTGTTTACAGTTAAGCAGAGAGATTCGTTGTGACACTCCAGTCCCTTTCTCCTTTATATTCAGTCTGGGACCACAGCCCATTGAAAGGTACTGATAGCATTCAGCGTAGGTCTTCCCAGCTCCGTTAAACCTCCCTGGAAACCCTGCCACAGACAAGTCAGGTGCTTCTAAATCAGGTTCCATTGACGATGACAGTCAACACTAACCATCACACCAAGGAAACAATAAGCTCTGTATAAAGAAGTATCAGTGTGAATGTCTACTCTGTTGCATTCAGATCACCCAGTCACTCATTTGTTTATTCGCTACTGGATTTCTGCCTTGCTTCAGGGAACAATTCAGAAAAGGACCTTGCCTTTATGAATGGCACTTTGCAGTTGGAGGAGACAAGTAACCCTTATCTTCGTGAATCACAGTCAGTTACCAGTAGCAACAAGTGTGAGAGGGGAAAGGAACACAGGCAGCAGGCACTTTGGATGACTTGGAAAATTTTCCTGGAAGGTGGCTGCATTCAGAGAGAAGAGAAGGAGCCAGTGATAGCAGACAGAGATGAAGGAACTCAAGACAAAAGCAGCAGAGGGCTCCATGGAGAAACAAAGCAGAGGGGCCAGGGCAGAGGGAGAGAGGGAGAGCCAGTGGAAGCGCAGGCTGGCCCTAAGCAGTTTCCTTTGCACACATTATCGTAATGTAAAAAACTCTCCTGGGTAGCAGAATATTATCTACTTCAAGAAAGGAGTCTATCAAAGACAAATATTTGTCACCAGTGCCATGGAGGTCATGCATGAGATCTGTTTGAATGTAAAGTTCATTCACTTAAACACATACCATTCTTCCAAGACCATCAGTGCCTGTGTCCTTAACCCTAAATCCAGGATGCAGGAAAACTAATATGATAGGAATCAGTCCTAGAGACAGGATTTATAGCATATTTTGTTATTGTTGTTGTTTTTGTTTATATAATACATATTGCATGTTCCCTGTCAGATAGAATCGAAGCCATTTTTCTTTTTCCATATAAAATACTGACTTTGAGAGCTGATTCTTGATTAGTTACAATCCAATAGGATATGACCATCTGGTAGTCCCCATGACAACTAATAGCTAGCTCCAGTTACTTTTGTACACGCTTCACCTATCTGTTGTGTTTACTCCCCTAAGTGTTCTATCTCCCTAGTAACAGAACTGTATATCCCCCACTGATGTAATACCTCACTACTTCCTACACCACACCACATAGGTGATAAATGAATATTTATAAATATAGCTGGTGATTTAGGAAGTGGAAAAATACCTTTTCCTCTTGTTCTGCTCTTGGATTCAAGAACTTTTTTTAGTTCTAGTTTGACTGAGATAGCTCATGAAATTTAAAAGAAGAACAGGAAGAGGAGAGCAGCAATAGAATCATGGTGGTTTTATCCAGCTGCGTTACTATTTCCCCATGGAAATATGAAAGCAAAAGTCTTCTGTCACTTCTTGAGATGAGCCAAGTACCCACATGTTTCACCTCTAATTGACTCTTCTTCCACTTTAGAAACTCACCTGGGAAAAGTGGGTTGCTCTAGGAATCTGCTCCAGGAACCTCAGCATCTGACCCTCTCAGTACCTTGGATTCTGTCTTGTGTCAGTTCTCATAGGTTAGTATGCCTTATGCAGAAGCAAACATGGTTATAAAAGGATTATAGATGTTCCCTGTGCTGTCCTGGCGAATCAGCTTTATTTCAACGAGATATGAGCCCTTCCTACATAGCAACAACTCTATAGGAACGTTAATGCTCTCATGATCATGGGACAACGTCACAATCAATAGACCAGTCAATATAGGTATTCAAATTACAATGGCATTTTTGGCAAATGGTCAATACTAGAAGGCAGGGCTTAGTTGTATGAAGCAGGTCACTGAGGTAGTATGGCCTAGAAGGGTATATTTGGTTTCTGTCCTCTTCTGCTCATCTAATACATCTGTTTGCCATGGGGTAAGCCACTTTGTTCCACTACATGTTCCCCATCATAATATCCAGTCTTGCCACATTTGCAACAAAAAGTGACCATGGACAACAGCCAAAAATAAATATTCCTCCTTTAAGTTGTCACTGCGACAAAAAAGAAACATATACATCCTAATATATCTACCTTGTAGAATTCATCTCAGTGTGAAATATATAGTATTCGGGAGTATTTAGAACATTACCTCATGCAGATCAAGAGTTAGGAAGGGTTGATGTTGTAATTACGGTGATCCTTGATTTCATGCTCAGGCATGCTGAACAGATTCTTTTCAGGGTTGAAAGCCCAGTCACATTATAAAGTCATGGTTGATTCCTCCTGCCTTAGCATTGTTAAAGTGCTTTCGGAATTATTGGGTATAAGACAGCTAGAGTAGGCACAGAGCAGGGTACTGTCACCAAGTGTGTTGCAAATGAGGAGCTTTACCAAAGACACCCCAGTCACCATGGAGCTCATCAGTAACTCCAGGGCAAAGGGTTCTCAGATCAATAGCAAAGGTGGAATATACAAATGGCACACAGAAGTATAAGTGGTTCATGGTCATCTTGTAACCTCGGACCCCGGACCAGATTGTGAGAGTTCCCTGGATATAGTTCTCATACTCTTAAGGAATTGATGAGGCATAGAAAATTCATTTTTACATTACCCACCCCCATACCTCTATTAGGTTTTCAATTCATTCATTCTGTGTTAAATGCCATGTCTCTTATTGTTAGTGCATGCCCCCTGTCACAAGCCTTCCCACTCTCCTCCTTTCTGGTCAGTGGCTTCTAACAGTTTTCAGTAAGTCTGGGAATGAGACCAGCATACAAGTGAGGCTTGTCTGTTAAGCAAAGCCCATGCCGTTTCATTCTTGTTCTGTGTTCCTTGAGGAGGCCATCTATGAAGATTAAGAATTTAAATTAGGATTTATGAAATTCAGATTTAATGCAGCTTCTTTCCCTGCTTGTTATATGGTCTCATCCAAGCCGCTTGGATGCTTTGGAAAAAGCCAAACAAAAGCAAATAAACAAAAAAAATTAAATGAGGAAACTATCATTCAGTGATATATTTAGCTAAAAGAAAAAGAAAACTTCAAAATCCATATTTGTCCAAATATGAATAATGCCTATGTTGTCTCTGCCTGAGAACTATCTTTCAAAGTGTTGGAAATGATTACCGAAAGCCACAGGTGTTTGTATGTGTATATATATATATATATATATATATATATATATATATATATATATATATATATATTTGCATATTTCTACTGATGGGCCTTGATATTAAAGCATCCTTGTAGGTTTCATGTAGTCATCTCACTTACCACCTCTATCTAGGTTTCCTCCAGGGAATATATATGAATCAACAATTAAAATCTTTGACCTGCAAGGTGATTGGGAAAGAGACAAGATGGCAGAGTTGGGTTGGGGAGAGGACACTGAGCTCCAAGCAGCAGGCAGCCTGGCTGTTGGCAGTTACAGAGAAGACACCGTGGCTTACCCACGCCATCATGGCGAAAATTGCCTAAAAACACCTGGTGATCTGTCAGAATGATCTTGTGCAGAAACAGAAATCTCTCTGCTTGTGCCTTCATCGAGAATTATTTGGACAGAACTGTACTGCCAGCGAGAACAGGCAAGGTGCTAGCTCCCTCTTCTCTCATGTCTCTGTGGAGATGGTTCTAGATCACGGGGCTCCATCACATACCTCCTCTCTTATTTGAACATTATCTCTACCCTCACCAACTGATGCACACTCAGAGCTATGTGTGCACATATCCAAAGACAAAACAGAAGAAGAAATGCATGTAAAGTGCCTCACGTATTCTTTAATGAAAAATGTAAATCCAGAGGCTGGAGAGATAGCTCATCCATGAAACACCCTTGCTTGCCAATCTTGGCAGCCAGGGTAAAATTCCCCAGTACCCATGTAATGCCAGATGCACAAAGTTCATTTTCTGCCACAGTCAGCATGGGTACCCCATACTTACTCTTTCTGTCTGTCTCTGTGTCTTGTTCTCAAATAAATAAGAATATTATTTAAAAATGTAAATACATTGTCTAGACTAGCAACTGAGTCATTTTTGGACCACAGATCATTGAGGTAGTTGTGGCTGGGTACTAGTGTGGGTTTAGTTTCTTGTGGAGTTGTTCTAATAGTTATCATAGCTATTTTTTTTTCAAAGCTATCTTTAAGACGGTCACAAAAAAAAATGAATTCAGGGAAAAGATGAAGGAGAAAATGCAGTCAAGGAAAGACCAGAGGGATAACAGGCTTGACCAGTGTGTGAACTTATGCCTGCATATTAAAAAAATGAAGGCCATCCACTTCCATGAAATTGCAAAGTGGCTTTCTGCTGCGAACGGTTTGGGTAACCTGGAGTAGCTGAGTTCATGAATAATTTTTACGGGTGGGTAAGGAAAGAACATTTGCAGCTAGGGAATCTGGCGGTGTACTTTTTGGTATGACCTTGAATGGAGGCTGTTATCTTTTGGCTTCTATTTCAGATAATAAATCCTCTCCCTAGGAAAAGTGAATGAATGAGGGACCTCTGAGACTTCCCAAGGAATGGTTTCAGTAGGTACAACAATTGGCTTTCTGAGCTGCAGAGCTCTCAAACAGGAATATCACTGAGGTTATTAATTTTGTCGTCCCTATGGTATACTTTTTAGTAGGTCAGAGAGTAGAAAGGGGTAAAACAAAGAGCAGTGATTCATCCAATACCTGGAGAATTTACATAAGCCAGGAAGTCCACATTAATTTGACAAAGTAGCACAATGTGTTTTCCTTGCATTTTGAAATAGATGGCAGTATTTTCCCTTGTAGGGCAGTTTTTGCTCTTAAGGATGTCAGAGGAGCATTTTTTTAATTGTTACATCAGCATGACTTACATGTAGCTTTAAGTGAATGGCAGTGGTGATATATAGCTATTTTTAGAAATGGTTTGATATCAGATTTTGACTTCTCCTTTTGGATTCACACAAAGAAATAAATGCATATCTATACTGAGAATTATTGTATAGCATATACATTATTTTTTCTTGAACTAATAATGAGTAATTTCTTCATTCTTAATGGTCATAAGAACTCTACCACTACCTATAAATGCTTGCTGAGTTTCCGTGATGAGCAAGCAGTGTGTTGCTCATCATCATCCGGCTACTGCTCTTTATGCCTGAGCTTTAAGTATTTGATCATTCCATTTCCCATAGTAATTATCAAAAAGGTCTTTTTAAAGTCTCTAAAGTAGAAGCAGATTTTAAGATTATATAAACAAAATGGGATTTTTATGCCTTGATGGAAAACTTGACCCTATATATGTAATTTTTCCTTTAAAAACTATCTTGGCATCAGTTCAAACTTGAATAGTTTTAAAAAAAAATAATTTTATTTATTCTACTTGATACTATCTATCCAATGTTAGAGCACCAGAGTGCTAAGTGCATTACCTTAATGTAGAGGAAGCAGGAACAATTCCGATTTTCTTTTTTTTTTTAAA
>PVHP010025267.1:0-25671 GCA_004024765.1 Zapus hudsonius | reverse complement strand
TATATATATATATATACATACATACATATATACATACACACATTTTATTTAATTTATTTGGGGGAGAGAGGGAGTGAGAGAGAGAATGGGTACATGGGCACACCATGGCCTCCAGGCACTGCAAACAATCTCCAGATGCATGCACCACTTTGTGTATCTGGCTTTACATAGGGTACTGGGGAATTGAACCTGGGTCATTAGGCTTTGCAGACAAGCGCCTTAACTGCTGAGCCATCTCTCCAGCCCTTGGACTTGCCATCTTTACAATGCCATCTCCTTGCATGTCTCCATGGCTAGCTCTTCTACTCAGCATTAAGTCCTGTGCTCAGGTGCCATTTGCTCAGAGAGCTCTTTGTCAGTCTGATCTAATGAACTACACCTCTACATGCCACATCTTCACAATACTGTCTACTAACTAAAATCAATAACGTGTTAAAACTTTAGTCTGACTTCATTCCTCCAGATTAATATCTTTATCTTGCACATTTTGCAAACACAGAAACAGTCTCAGGAGAATAGCTTGTCTGATCACTTAATAAATGCTAAAATCAGGAACTGAGTAAGGTCTTCCACTTTGGGGCCTCCAGCCACTGCAAATGAACTCCAGATGTATAATCCATTTTACACATCTGGCTTTATGTGAGGACTGGGGAATTGAACCTGGGCTAGCAAGCTTTGCAAACAAGTGCCTTTAACTGCTGAGCCATATTTATAGCCCTCACATACTATTCCAAATCTACTGCTTCATATGGACTGAACCGGTAACCAAAGATTCATAGATGGCACTATGGCTCAATACGAAAACTGAAAAAAATTGAAAAAGATCATCATAAATTATTTTCATTAGTAGGCTTGTTTTTTCAATAAATTCAAACTTTCTTCATTATATCTTGCCTGTGCAGTCCAGTGATCCAACACTTGCCTGGCATGCTCTAAGGCCCTGGGGCTAATCACTAGCTCCACAAAAGAAAAAAACAAAACAAAACAAAACTTCACAGTCACACGTGGTGGCACATGTCTTTAATGCCAGCACTCAGGAGGCAAAAGTAGAAGAATCACTGTGAATCTGAAGCTAGCCTGGAGCTACAGAGTGAGTTCCAGGTTAGCATAGGCTAATGTGAGCCCTACCTCAAAAAACAAACAACCTCACCAGCATCATTTATTCATATATATAGCCTAAGAATAAGATAAACAGTGTATGTATTCTTCCTCCATTTGCAAAATCTTTAATCTATGCTGATCCAAACTTGTTGTCTATATAACTTCCTCATTACTCCCTAACCCTTTAAATACCTTTAAGACTTAACTATTTTGGGCAGGGACAATAGCTCATTCATGAAAGAATTTACCTCAAAAGCATAAGGATCTGAGTTTGCAGCCATATAAATGCTGAGTGATACACACTTGCAATCACAGTGCTGGGGAGGAGAGAGGCTCTGGAGCTCACTAGCTAGCCAGCCTACCCTAACTGGTGAGGTCCAAGTAAATGAGAGGCCTTGTCACAAAAAGCATGGGATAATTAAACATCTTAGGTGTAACTAAGGATGACACATGAAGTTGCCCTCCACACACATATTAAACACATATACACATACACATGCAAAAAAAATATAAAAGACTACTATTTTAAAAATATTCTCTAATGATTAGACCCAGGAACCAAAACTTTTTAGAATTTTTTTTTTTTTTTTTTTTTTTTTTAGTTTCTCGAGGTAGGGTCTCACTCTAGGCCAGGCTGACCTGGGATTCACTATGTAGTCTCAGGGTGGCCTTAAACTCATGGCGATTCTCCTACCTCTGCCTTCTGAGTGCTGGGATTAAAGGCATGCACCATGCTTGGCTCAAAACCCTACTGGTAATGCTACTTGAAATTATCATGATACTTAAATGAGTTTACAGGCATAATAACTCTATTCAGTTTGCTCTCCCACATAACTATTTCATATTCTCTTTTCTCTCCTAAATCTGCAACATCACTTTTTGCTCTTCACAAATCACGTTGTTCCTTTCTTCATTGAGAAAATAAAAACCATGAGGGAACTTTCTTAATTTCCACTACCAAATCTAAGTGCTTACCCTCATTTGTTTATATATTCTAATGTAGCACAAGAGGTTTTTTTTTGTTTTGTTTTGTTTTTTTTTTTGGTTTTTCGAGGTAGGGTCTCACTCTAGGCCAGGCTAACCTGGCCACCACAGTCATACGGGGGAGGATTCATACGGAACCCCACAGAGAATGATTGGATGTACAAGGGACCCACAGCCATAGCCATCCAATCAACAAAAGATAAGCCAGTGTGACAGAAACCAACGAATCTCAACAAAAAAACCCCTAAGCTCACAACACCATAGCAGCCTCAATACTCGCCCACCACGACTCAGGGAACTGAGCGGAAGAGGGGGCGTAAAGATTGTGAGAGCCGTGGTGGGGGAGAATAGCAGAGATCTGGCAACCCTCAGTAACTACACACTTGAGACATGAGAGCCCGACTGAAGAATGAGCTATTCATGGTCCCCTACTACAAAGACTGATACAGACAGCCCACGGAAGAGGATATCCAGCTGACTGGGATGGGGAAGGGGGGCAACGGGAAATTGGGGATAACAACTCATGGTTCGCCCACTAAACAATGTAACTCATTATGAACAATAAAAAAATAAAATAAAATAAAATAAAATAAAATAAAATGCCAAAAAAAAAAAAAAAAAAACAAGGGAGCAATTAAAGGTGCTTGTTTGCAGTGCCTGCAGGCCCAGGTTCAATTTCCCAATCACCCAGGTAAAGTCATATGAAAAAAAATATATTTTTTGAGGTAAGGTCTTGCTCTAACCCAAGCTAATCTGGAATTCACTATGTAGTTCCAGGGTGGCCTCAAACTCACAGCAATCCTCCTACCTCTGCCTCCCAAGAGCTGGGATTAAAGGCATGCACCACTACACCCAGCAATTTTTTTTTTTTCCAGGTAGGGTCTCCCTCTAGCCCAGGCTGACCTGGAATTCACTATGTAGTCTCAGGGTGGCCTTGAACTCATGGTGATCCTCCTACCTCTGCCAAGTGCTGGGATTAAAGGCGTGCACCACCACACCCAGCCCCCAGCAGATATTTTTATTTATTTACTTGCAAGTAGAGACAGAAAGAATGGGTGCTCCAGGGCCTCCAACCACTGCTAAATGAACTCAAGATGAACTCCAGATACATAAGCCACTTTGTGCATCTGCCTTTACGTGGGTACTGGGGAATCACACCCAGGTCACTAGACTCCGCAGGCAAGTGCCCTAACTGCTGAGCAATCTCTCCAGCCCAATTTTTGAGATAGGGTCTCGCTCTAGTCCAGGCTGACCTGGAATTCACTATGTAGTCTCAGGGTGGCCTTGAACTCACAGCAATCCTCCTACCTCTGCCACCCGAGTGCTGGGATTAAAGGCGTGTGACACCACGCCCGGCTCAAAAAAAAAATTTTAAGTGACATTAAGTGTCTGGTGACACAAGTGTCTGGTGTTGTGTGAAGTGGCAAGAGACCCTGACACATCCATATAAAGCCTCTAGAAATATCCTGAAAGGGAGAAAATCCTTTCAGGAATATTCGTGAAAATCTAGTAAGAAAGGAGACTGGTGTTATGCCCCACCACCCTCCCAGAGTAACTAGTGATTCCAGACTGCTATAGTCCAGAAGACAGGGCCAATCTCCTTCCTGAGGTCCTAGCCACAGGGCTTTCTTCCTGGAAGGTAGAGGACTCCAGCACTTTTCACCTTACTTCAGTTGCCTGCTAATGAGGAGGCAAAGTCCTGGTCTAAGGGAGTATGCTCCTAGCACTTTGCCTCTGACAGACTTCCTCCTTCATTTGACATGACTCTAGTAAGGCTCAAATAGGCATCCTTGTTTGTCCTTGCTAAATCTAGTTTATCTAGTTTTAGCAAGAATTTTAGTAGGTTAGTTTAGTAAAAGGTTTTCTATCTTATAACCCTTGACATTTGATAAAATTCCTTATCACTGTGGTGCATCTTCAAGGACAATTCTTCCGGGTCTAAAATCAAAAATGTTTAGCATCTAACAACACTAAAACTCACATTGAAGACTGGGAAGATGGTTAAAGGCCTTTGCTTGCAAAGCCTCCAGCTGGGGTTCAATTCCCCAGCACCTACATAAAGCCAGATGCACAAAGTGTCCCACTGAATCTGGGTTTTGTCTGTGGTGGCCAGGAGCCCTGGTGAACCCATGCTCTCTTTATTTCCCCCATCTCTGTCACAAATAATACATATATATATATATATATGTATATACATATAATGAAACACACATGGAGGCATGTAAAGAAACAGGAGGGGGGCTAGAGAGATGGCTCAGGGGTTAAGGGCACTTCCTTTGCAAGTGTGAGGTATAAGTGGACCTGAGTCCACTAGAGTGTGAATCTCCAGATACCATGTAAACAACTAGGTGTGACCACATGCATCTGTAACCCCAGCCCCACAGAGGAACAGAGAGCTGAGAATCCAGGAGCCTTACAGGCAGAAGAGCCACAGAGCAGGACACCTGCCATACTGCATCAGCCTCTTCAGGTAAGGACTCCCCTACCCCTGCTGCAGACTATGGTGCCACACTACACCACACACACACACACACACACACACACACACACACACACACACACACACACCACAAAACAAACAAACAAAAAAAACAGGAAATTTTGATTCATACATGGGAGGAAAAGTAGGTAACAGAAAATGCCCATGACAGTGACTTAATGTTGGACTCAACAGGAAAAAGCATTAAAGAAAACTTTATCAATATATTCATAGCACTAAAGGAAAGCCTGATTAAAGAACTAAAGTACCAGCACTCAGGAGGCAGAGGTAGGAAGATCACCATGAGTTTCAGGCCAGCCTGGGCTACAGAGTGAGTTCTAGATCAGCCCATGGTAGAGTGAAACCCTGCCTCAAAAACAAAACAAAACAAACAAAAAATGTTAACAAAGAGAATCAAATGGGAATTCTTGCACAGCTGGAATTCCAGCAGTTGGAAGACAGGTGGGAGGATCACATGCTGAGGGCAGCCAGTGCTATACAGTGAGGCTCTGCTGAGGGAGTTGGGTGAGAGGAAGAGGGAAAGCACAGTAACTGAAACAGAAGGTAGGAAGGACATCAGACTGCAACAGAGGCCCCTAATCCCAAGAGTGCACATTCTTCTTCCAAGACCATTCCAAAGCAGCCACTGACATATGTAACTTTAAAGTCATAACTTTATTTTTAAGCCATAACTTTAAATAATAAGATTTATTAATATTCTGTAATGTAATCATAAAATTTACATGACACTTCTTAAATAACATCCATTCTTTCATTCACTGAGCTAAATCTCCAGACATAGGAAACATTCATTCTAATGTATAATTAGCATTTCTGTAGAATGACACTGTAAACAACAGGTTAATTCTCAAAAATTGAATAGTAATATGAAAAGTCTTACTGGTCTGACGTCACCACAAGAATTGGTAAATTGTCGGGCCAAGCCAAAATCAAGCATGAAACATTTCCTACATGTACTGGG
This sequence comes from Zapus hudsonius, assembly GCA_004024765.1. NCBI lineage: Eukaryota > Metazoa > Chordata > Mammalia > Rodentia > Dipodidae > Zapus > Zapus hudsonius. Next base: position 20,125 of record PVHP010025267.1, on the reverse strand, counting down.
AAAGCGTCCCATGGCGAAGTTCGACTAGAAAAAAAAAGATGAAAATATACACAATTCTAGTACTATTCAGACCTCACACACTTTACCTTAATCCTTATAAAGTATATAACATGTATTTTTTAGAAATGCTATTCTTAGTCCATGATTTTTTTTCTTTTGAGAAAGGGTCTCCCTCTAGCCCAGGCTGACCTGGAATTCACTTATGTAGTCTCAGGCTGGACTCAGATTCATGGCAATCCTCCTACCTCTGCCTCCCAAGGGCTAGGATTAAAGGCATGCACCACATGACCAGCAAGTCCATGATTTTTACTAGATATTAATATATAATTTAATTGTTGGTTCTATTAATGCCTTCCACCAGGTAAACTTTGAGTACAAATGAATAAGCAATAAGCACAAAATACAACACAGGTTTAACAAAATTCAGAAATATAAGCTTCTTAAAACTCTAGTCTAAGTCACTGCTTAATGAAATTGAAGATAGGCCAAAAAAAAAAAAAAAAAAAGCTCAGAAACTTAAAAGAATCACTTCTCAGTCTTTTGGTTAAGATCAAGTATAAAAAAATTTTTAGAAGCTGGAGAGATGGCTCAGGGGTTAAGGCACATGCCTGCAGAGCCCAACAACCTGGATTCAATTTCCCAGTATCCATGTAAAGCCAGATGCACAAAGTGGCATATGCATCTGGAGTTTGTAGTGGCTACAAACATGCATCTGGAGTTTGTAGTGTAGAGGCCCTGGTGCTCCCATTTTCTCTCTCTTCTCACTATATCTCTCTGCTTGCAAATAAATAAAAATGTTTTAAAACTCACTGTATGCTCATAACAGCTCTCAGGAGAAAAATAAAGTCTTTTAAATATAATTGGTGAAATAAGAGGACACAATATGAACAACTGGTATCAGAGAGATAAAACACTAAAAATAAATAACTAAGGTTAAATAATTAGCAATGTTAAAACATAATAATTGTCATTTATAATAACTGTCAATAATCAAGTGTTTATAATTTGGCTGGCAAGCAACATCCTATGGCCGGAAAAAAAGCGGCTAAAAGTAAGCTGTAGTTTGTAAAGTACCACTTAAAAAAACGGAGAAAAGCCAGGCAAGGTGGTTCACACCTTTAATCTTAATTTAAAAAGAGGCTGAGTTCAAGACCAGTTTGGGACTACAGAGTTCCAGGTCAGCCTGGGCTACAATAAGATCCTACCTCAAAAAACAAAAACAAAAAACCCAGACCCTAAAAGGTAACTTATATTTCTGCTTTTGGCTTTATAAAAATTAAATATTCCTTTGTATTCAACCACAGCATATACAGAAAACTACAATCATAATTTATTCTGTCCTAGTATAGCATTGCATGTAACAAAATCATTCTGTGCTTGTGCTGGAAAAGGCCCTACCGGTTTGATGTCTCGGTGCAGGAATCCCACAGAATGGATGCTTTCAATAGATTCCAGAATCTGTCTCCCCAGACGAAGAGTAGTGCTCACAGTGAAGGTGCCCCGGGATTGGCTACGGCGAAGATCGGCCAGATTCCGACCCTGTGGAATCAGATCATTATTTTTAAGTATGGTAGTAAAATTATGTTAACACTGGGAAGTTGTTCGTTTACCATTAAAAATACTGTGACTTGAGGGCTGGAGAGATGGCTCAGCAGTTAAGGCGCTTGCCTTCAGTGCCTAAGGTCCCAGGTTCAATTCTCCAGTACCCACATATGCCAGACCCACAAGGTGGTGGCCCTGGTGCGCTCGCTCTCTCTCTCTCTCCTCTGTATCTCTCTGCTTGAAAATGAATAAATTAAAAAAAATTAAAAAAAAATACTGTGACTTGAGTGCATGCCTTTAATCCCAGCACTTGGTAGGCTGAAATAGAAGGATCATCTCCATGAGTTCAAGGTCAGCCTGGGTTAGAGTGAGACCCTACCTCAAAAACAAACAAACAAACAAAATGCAGTGGCTGAAATAGTAAGGCTCTTGCCAAAGTTGTGATTCTCTAACTCATTAGAATATATTCTCTCTCTTTTTAAATACTTTTACTTATTTGCAAGGGGAGAGAAAGTATGGGCATACCAAGGATATTACCACTGCAAACGAACTGCAGACGTATGTGCCACTTGGTGTATCTGGCCTTATGTGGGCACTAGGGAATTGAACCCGGGCTGGTAAGCTTTGTAAGCAAGGACCTTTAACCACTGAACCATCTCACCAGCCCTTTTCTCTCTCTCTCTCTCCTTTAAAAATCTATTTGTGTGTGTGTATGTGTGTGTGCGCGTGCGTGCGTGTGTACATATACGGCATACATATGGAGGACGAAGGATAACTTTTGGGGCAATTTCCCCCTGTCCACCTCATTTGGGGCAGGATTTCTTGCTCTGGATTCCAGCTTGGCCATTCTTTGCTGTGCTTGCTATAAACTCCAAGGAAATTCTCCTGTCTCCACCTCCCATCTCACTGTCAGTGTTAGAATGCTTGGGATTACAGAAGCCTGCTATAGCTTCTGGCTTTTGATGGGGGTCTGGGGATCAAACTTGGGTACCTCAGCTTGAGAAGTTATTATCCACTGAGCCATTTTCCCAGGCTCCAAAAATATATTCTCTTAGTAACAAGAATGGCTCATAAAAAAATAACAGAATGATTCATAAAAATTTAATGACCAACTTTTAACATACCGTGTTTCTGAGTCATCTTTTATCTCTGCTATCCTAACAAAATGTAGATATGATTTTTTTTCTTTCTTTTTGGTAGAAAGGGGCTCATGCAACCTAGACTGGCCTTATACTCACTATGTAGAGGAAAATGCCCTCAAACTTTGAATTCTGTCTCTACCTCTCAAGTTCTGGAATCAAAGGTGTTCCTCTCCAGGCCCAGCCCATAAGGAGATTAAGTCTGGGGATTCTTACATGCTAGGCACCCTACCAACATAGCTTCATCTTTAACCTAATAGACTTGACTCTCAATTTTGTGTGTGTATGTGTATTATATTGTGTGGGGTGGCACACAGGTGTCATGGGATGTGTGTGTGAGGACAACTTGGGTGTCCGTCTTCACCTACCACCTTGTCCTTTCATTGCTCACCAATCTGCTGGGCTAGGCTGGCTGGTCCTTGAGCTCTGGGAAAATCTCCTGTCTCCACCTCCTATCTTGTCACAATTGTGCTGGGATTACAGAAGAATGCCACAGCTATTGGCTTTTACGTGGGTTCTGGGGATCTGAACTCATGTGCTCTTGCTTATGTGGCAAGCAATTTACCCACTGAGCCATCTCTCTAGTTACTATTTAAAAATATAAAACACACCCAGGGACCCTCATGACTGTCCAAAACAAGCAACTTAACTTTCCTGTATCAGTTTCTTAAAAATATAGGACATGGCTGGAGAGATGACTTAGTGGTTAAGGCCTGCAAAGCAAAAGGACCTGAGTTCTATTCCCCAGTGCCCACGTAAAGCCAGATGCACAAGGTGGCACATGTGTCTGGAGTTTGTTTGCTTTGGCTGGAGGCCCTGGTACACCCTTTCTCTCTCTCTCTCTCTTTCTATCTGCCTCTCTCTCACTGTCTCTCAAATAAATAAGTAGGTAAATTAAAAAAGAGAGCTTTGTGACTTAAAATATTTTTTAAAAATATATGACAAATAATATCCATACTTCATAGAGTTTTGTGAGCATTAAATAAAATACATGTAAAGTTTCAGGAATGCTGTCTTGTACACAATTGTATTCAACACATGCAAAGTACTGCTACTGATACCAAATATGATAAGGCTATTGGTAGCAATAGATAAAAGTAGTAGGTGGTGCCTAGCCTATACCAAAGACATTACATGCATTCATGTTTGCATTTAATCCTCATAGCACCTGAAATAGAAGTTGTTTCTTCTCAGGCTGGAAAGATGGCTCAGTGGTTAAGGAGCTTGCCTGCAAAACCTAATGATCTGGGCTGGATTCCCCAGTACCCACATAAAGCTAGGTGCACAAAGTGGCACATGCATATGGAGTTCACTTACAGTAGCTAGAGGACCTGATGTGCCCTTTCTCTCTCTGCTTGCAAATAAATAAATTTTTCAAAAATTGAAAAAAATAAGTTGTTCTTTGTCATGTTCTACTGATGAGGAACCTGAGATTCAAAAAGAGTCAATGGGGGGGTCAATAGCCAGACGTGGGGGGGGTCAATAGCCAGGCATGGCGATGCACACCTTTAATCCCAGCACTCAGGAGGCAGACGCAGGAGGATCACCATGAGTTCAAGGCCACCCTGAGACTACATAGTGAATTCCAGGTCAGCCTGGGCTAGAGTGAGACACTACACTGCACAACCAAAAAACAAACAAACAAACAAACAAAAGGTCAATAAGGGTTGGGGAGATGGCTCAGTTGGTAAAGTGCTTGCCATGCAAGGATGAAGGTCTGAGCTGGCTCTCCAGTACCTGTGTAAAAGCATAGCAGTGTCTACCTGTAATCCCAGCCCTTGGGGAGGGGGTGGGTTAGAGACAGGAGGACCCCTGGGGCTTACTGGCTAGCTAGTGTAGCCAAAACAGTGAGATCCAGTTTCAGTGAGAAACTGTCTCAAAAAATAAAGTAGAAGCTGGGCGTGGTGGCGCACGCTTTTAACCCCAGCACTCGGGAGGCAGAGGTAGGAGGATCGCCGAGATTTCAAGGCCACCCTGAGACTACAGAGTGAATTCCAGGTCAGCCTGGGCTAGAGTGAGACGTTACCTCAAAAAACCAAAAAGAAAAAATAAATAAATAATAAAGTAGAAAGCATCTACTTTGGGCTTCCACATGCATGCACACCACAATACATGTGTACCCACACACACATGAACATGCATTCACACACACATACACACATGCAAAAGGTGAGAGGGCAGTAATGTTAACATGTTATAGTAAAGCTGTTTTTCTTTCTTTCTTTCTTTTTTTTTTTTTTTTGGTTTTTCGAGGTAGGGTCTCGCTCTAGCCCAGGCTGACCTGGAATTCACTATGTAGTCTCAGGGTGACCTTGAACTCACAGCAATCCTCCTACCTCTGGCTCCCGAGTGCTGGGATTAGAGGCGTGTACCACCATGCCCGGCTTAAAATATATTTTTAAATATTTTATTTATTTATTTGAGAGAGAAAGAGTAGACACAGAATGGACAAGCCAGGGCCTCTAGCCATTGCAAATGAACACCAGATGCACAGGCCCATTTGTGCATCTGGCTTTTAAATGGCACTGGGAATCGAACTTGGGTCCTTCTGCATTGCAGGCAAACGCTTTAACCGATAAACCATCTCTTCGGCCCAAGACTTCTTATTTTAAGCAATAAACTAGTAATCTGAAGAGGATAGTGGAGCAAACTGCAGTACCTCTCAATGAATATACAAGGGGGCTGAAATATTCCAGTCTTTCTATTTTAAATATTTGGCAATATACGCTTGAAGCTATCATGCCTCTAATGTACCATAACATCATCTAAAGACAAATGATTCACTTTAGAAAAAGTAATAAAATTTGTAGATTAAATATTAAGTACCATTCAAATTAAAACACTAATTACTATTCAAAGAGTTTAAAATCATAACAAAGTCAAGGGCCTTTTAAAAATCCTTTTAAAGGGCTGCGCGTGGTGGCGCACGCCTTTAATCCCAGCACTCGGGAGGCAGAGGTAGGAGGATCACTGTGAGTTCAAGGCCACCCTGAGACTACAGAGTGAATTCCAGGTCAGCCTGCACTAGAGCAAGACCCTACCTCGAAAAACCAAAAAAAAAAAAAAAAAAAAAAAAATCCTTTTAAATACTGTAGTTTTTCCACGGCAAACAGTATCTGTCACCATATTATTGTTATTTGAGACAGGGTCTCACTGTTACCAAGGCTAGCCTAAAACTCACTATGTAACACTCAAACTCAAGACAATTCTCCTACTTTAGCCTAAGAAGTGCTGGGATTACAGGTGTCAGCAACTATGCCTAGGTTTATTGTCATTTTTTAAAAAAATATTTTTTTTATTTGAGAGAGATGAGAGGGAGAAGGGGAAGGAGGGAAAGAGAGAGGAGCTAATGGGCATGCCAGGGCCTCCCGCCACTGAAAACTTCAGACACACACCACCTTGTGTACTTGGCTTCACATGGGTACTGGGGAATCAAACCTGTGTCTTCAGGCTTTACAAGCAAACACCTTTAACCACTGAGCCATTTCTCCAACCCCTACTGTCTTTCTTTTGTTTGTTTGTTTGTTTTTGGTTTTCAAGGTAGGGTCTTGCTCTAGCCCAGGTTGACCTAGAAATTCACTATGTAGTCTCAGGATGGCCTCGAACTCATGGCGATTCTCCTTGCCTCCCCAAGTGCTGAGACCAAAGGCATGTGCCACCACACCGAGCCCTACCGTCATTTTTTTTTAAGTGTTAAGCAAATTTCTCACTATCCCAACCAAATATAAAATAACTGAAAATCTAGAGGGGAAAACAATTATATAACCAAGGAGTGTATGCTATAACTTTTGTTAACATTCTAGTAGTTTTTTTCTTCAGATCAATTTTATTTCTACAATGCTAGAGATTGAGCCTAGCATGGAGCTACTACTGCAGCCCCAGGCACTGTAGTTTTTAAAAGACAGGGTCTCATTCATTGATCTAGAATTCACTATGTAGTCAAGGATGACCTTGAACTCCTCATCTTCCTGTATCCATCTCCCATGTGCTAGAATTACAGGCAAGTGTAACCATGCTTGGCTTATTTAAAAAATCAAAATTGCCGGGCGTGGTGGCGCACGCCTTTAATCCCAGCACTCAGGAGGCAGAGGTAGGAGGATCGCCGTGAGTTCAAGGCCATCCTGAGACTACATAGTGAATTCCAGGTCAGCCTGGGCTAGAGTGAGACCCTACCTCGAAAAACTCAAAAAACAAACAAACAAAAAATCAAAATTTTAATTGTCAAAAATATATTCCAGCCAGGCGTGGTGGTGCACGCCTTTATTCCCAGCACCTGGGAGGCAAAGGTAGGAGGATTGCCAAGAGTTTGAGGCTAGCCTGAGACTACAGAGTGAATTCCAGGTCAGCCTGAGCTAGAGTGAGACCCTACCTCGAAAAACCAAAAAAAAAAAAATTATATATATTATATATATATATATATATTATATATATTATATATATATATATATATATTCCAGAAAATACTGGGACTTTATAAACAACTAGCACCATTATTTAAAAACTCAGTAAGAAAAAAAAAACTCAGTAAGAAATCAATTAAATTTGATTTATACCAGTAATGATTCAAATCTCATAAAATATAAATCTAATGTATCAACTGGCAAGTAGGCATGGTAGAACATGTTTTGCTTATTGTTGTTGCTGCTGTTTTTGAAACAGAGCTTTATGGAGCCTAAGGTGGCCTTGAACTTACTATGTAGCCAAGAGCTGGTCTTGAACTCTTCATGCTCAATTTCCTGAGTGCTAGTATTACAGATGTTCACCATCACACCAGTGATTACCATCACATCAGTGTTTGGGAGGCTGAGGCAGGAGGTATGTTATGAGTTTGACTCCACCCTAAGCTGCACAGTGAGTTCCAAGTCAACCTGGGCTACAGATGAGACCACCCTCCATCTCAAAACACACACACATACACACACACACACACACACACACACACACACACACACACACAAAACCTAGAAAAATCTCAGCTGAAAGCTGACAAGAATATAGCAAAAAAGCTACTGTATTTTAAAAACAAGGGATCTTATCATACAGCAATATGAAAGTAATTTCATTTCTTCCAAGTTATCTATAGATTTAACAAGATCTGAATATAACTGCAAATGAATTTTCTTGCACTAACAAAAATGTGTAGGGCTAGGAGTGGTGGGCACAGGCCTATAATCCCAGCACTTAGGAGGGAAGGGCAGGAAGACTGCTGAAAGTCCAAGGCCAATCTTGTCTACATAATGACTGCTGGCCAGCCAGGACTACAGAAAAAGACCCTGTCTTTTTTTTTTTTTTTTTTTGGTTTTTCGAGGTAGGGTCTCGCTCTAGTCCAGGCTGACCTGGAATTCACTATGTAGTCTCAGGGTGGCCTTGAACTCACGGCGATCCTCCTACCTCTGCCTCCCGAGTGCTGGGATTAAAGGCATGTACCACCACGCCCGGCTCGACCCTGTCTTTTAAACTCAATAAAGAAAAGAAAGAAAAAAAAAATAGGGAAATGAGGAGGAACTGTGTAGTTTATCTAAAGCAAAATTAATAATAATAATAATAATTATACAGTGAATCTCCATGTTTCTGCCCAACATCCTAAACAAGCAATTATTAGCCAGGCATGATGGCACACACACCAATCATCCCAGCACTTGGGGGAGTGGAGGCAGGAGAATCAGGAGTTCAAGGCCATTCTTAGCTGCACAGTCAGCTTAGAGGCTCGCCTAGTCTACATGTGACCCTGTCTCAAAACAAAATAGTAATAGCCTGAAGACAAAACCTAGACATTTCTCTATTACATTAAAAATACAGTAACAATATATATTAATGTATTATTTGTATTATATCATATATATTCACCGTAACTGAGTACTTTGACCAAAACTGAAAGATATTTAAAATTTTATTTGCACATGTATATATATAGGCACATCAGGATCTCTTGCTACTGCAAACGAACACTAGACACTTGCTCTACTTTTTATGCCTGGTTTTATGTGGATGGCTGGAGAATTGACCCAGACCAGCAGGCTTTGCAAGCAAGCAGCCTTAGTCAATGAGCCATCTTCCCAGCCCCCAAACTAAAAGATTTTAAGATACATTTTCAAGGTGACATACCTGTAACTGCATGACCACATAGTTGAAACGATCATTCCGCCCACAGCCAATAAATCTACAAAAGTGGTCTTTCCCTGGATGAAAAGAAAGGAGTGGGAAGGATATATTATGGTTTCTTTTTAAAAAATTAACAATTTAACTGTAAAGTACTTTATGATTTAATTTAAAATATATTGGATGTTTTAAGACCTTAAACAGGAAATTTATATTATTCAAAAGTTTATCCAACCATTTCATTCTGTCATGGTTTGATCCAGGTGTCCCCACAAACAAATGAATGTGTTCTGATAGATCGCTCCTCAGCTGATGGCAGTTTGGATTTTACAACCTCGATGGAGCTGTGTTGTTGGGGGCGGGCTTATGGGGTTATAAGCCAGCTTCCCCTTGCCAGTGTTTGGCACACCTTCCTGCCATTGTTTGCAGTGCTGTGGCAGAGGTGATGTCCAGCCCTCTGCTCATGCCATCGTTTTCCCTGCCAGGATGGAGTCTCCCCTCGAGTCCGTAAGCCAAATAACCCCATTCCTCCACAAGCCACTTTTGTTTGGGTTCTCTCTGTGCAGCAACTAGGAAGCTGACCGCAACACATTCCAAACGTTCCTTGTTCAGTCAGATAAATGTTACATTAATAAGTAAGCAAATAAATGACAGGGAACAAATAAATGTTGATTTATTTAGAAAGTAAAAGATTAGGTCATTTAGAGCAACCTGCCCAGATAGAATGATTATTAAAGCACAGGAAAACAGTAAGAACTATGTTAGAAATATAAATAATGAGGGCTGGAGAGATGGCTCAGCGGTTAAGGCACTTGCCTCCAGTGCCTAAGGCCCCACATTCAATTCCCCAGGACCCACATAAGGCAGACCCACAAGGTGCGCTCTCGCGTTCTCTCTCTCTCTCTCTGCTTGAAAAATGAATAAATAAAATATTTTTTAAAATCTTTATATATATATATATATATAAATATAAAATGAATTTTAGATATACTCTGCCTCTCAACAACTTCAACCTTGCTGATTTCAGTTAGCTTTGTGCTCTTCAACCCAAGTTTCACATGTGAAATCCAAGAAGGTGGGCTGGAGAGATGGCTCAGCAGTTAAGGCACTTGCCTCCAGTGCCTAAGGCCCCGGGTTCAGTTCCCCAGGTCCCACATAGGCCAGACCCACAAGGTGGTGGCCGTGGTGCTCTCTCTCTCTCTCTCTCTCTCTCTCTCTCTCTCTCTCTCTCTCTCTCTCTCTCTCTCCTTGAAAATGAATAAATAAAATATTTAAAAAAAAAAAAAGAAGGTGCTGGCAGGAAGAACTATAGGACCTTTCTGATTAATAAAGTATACAACTCAAAAGAGTTGGACCAAGCCTGGTGAGTTGCAAGGCTAGAAATGGGCATCTGAATAAACACAGGGAGAGGGAGGGAGAGCAGTGTGATGGTGCCTGAGAATCACACAGGCGCTAGGTCCTCAAGAGCCTTGTACTCCATGAAGAGTCTGAGCTACATGTATAAGTCATTGTTTTCATCCTGGAAAACTTGATAAAGGTGGCTAAATTCTGCAGTGGTTCACACATGGTGTGGAATACAGAATATGAGCTAGCTGTTCCAAGGATTCTAAATGAGATGGGTGGTGTGGCACTCACCTATAATCCCAGCACTGAGGAGGCAGAGACAGGAGGATCAAGCAGTTTAAGGCCAGCTTCCACTATATAGTGGAGTTCAAGGCTAGCCTGGGAGACCCTAGAGAGGAAGAGAAAGAGAGGGAGGGAGGGGGAGGGAGGGAGAGAAGGAGAGAGAGAGAGAGAGAAAGAGAGAGAGAGAGAAAAAAAAAAAGTAATTTGTCCATTGTTTGTATTTGTTTTTTTGGAGATAGGGTCTTGCTATTTAGCTTAGGTTGGCCTTGAACTCAACACCTTCCTGCCTCAGATTCCTGAGTTGCTGAAGATTATAGGCCTGTGCTACCACATCCAACTGTTAACTCTTCTTTTTCCACCTGGATTATCAGGTCCACATTGATAATCAAGTAGCAAATTTTCCCTCTGCTTCAGAAGAAAAGTAAAAATTTTTCAAAATAATCTATACTTTAAGACTTCACTTTCAACACTCGCCTAGCATGTGTGAGGTTCCAGTTTCTATCCCTAGTACTATGAAAGAACAAAATGAAGCAAAACACAGACTCCCTTTCCTATCACTTAACTTTTCTTAAGATATCAAGTCACCCCCCCCCCCCCCGCTTCTTTAGCCTCTCAAATTCTGAGACTGAGCCAGGCATGGTGGTGCACGCCTTTAATCCCAGCACTCAGGAGGCAGAGGTAGGAAGATTGCCATGAGTTCAAGGCCACCCTGAGACTTCATAGTGAATTTCAGGTCAGCCTGGGCTAGAGCGAGACCCTACCTAGAAAAAAAAATTAATTCTGAGACTGCAGGCATGCGCCATTGCACCCAGTTTCATGCAGTGTGTAAATGGAGTATTTCTATTTACAAAGATATTTCAACCTTAACAAAAGTCCAGACTGTATTTGTGTTTGTCAGATGAATCTATGCTCTTGCACATGCTCTAGCTGCTTCACTCCTGAGCTACATCCCCGATCCCCCTAAACTGCTTATATCTAAGTTACTCAAATTAGCCTTGAACTTCGTCTATAGCTCAGGCTAGCTTTGAACTTCTAATCCTACTGTCTCTACCTCTTAAATACTGGTTTTATAGGCTTGTACCACCACACATGTCTTGAATCACCCAAAAGAATCACTTTAAAAACAAAAAAGATAGAAATTGAACAAAATGTTTAATTCTGGGCAGGAGAGACGGCTCAGCGGTTAAGGCACTTGCCTCCAGTGCCGAAGGCCCCAGGTTCAATTCCCCAGGACCCACATAAGCCAGACCCACGAGGTGGTGGCCCTGGTGTGCGCGCTCTCTCTCTCTACCTCTAGCTCTCTGCTTGAAAATGAATAAATAAAATATTTTTAAATGTTTTAATTCTTTATTGAGCAAACAATGGACAACAGAAAATTTTCTAGGATTCACCAATACATCTTGATCACTTTAGGTAACAATGAGTTCTTTGCTTTTATGGTATAGTGTACTGCTGCATATATATGCATATATATACAATTAAATTCATAAATTTAACAATAAAAATGTACAACTTTTTGGAAGTATGGGTAGCTACAACTTAATTGGAACAGTAATTCTTTGCTTCCACTTAGTTCAAATGTTACTGAGTACATTCTAAATATTAGTACAAAAGATTAAGGACTATATGTTATTCTCGTACCTAACATAATATCTAATAAGAAACAAAATGCTCAATCAATATTTGTAAGTGAATTAACACAATAATATCTAAAAAACATCCATAATAAACAGAAACTTGTGTCATTATACAAATTTAATTGTCACAATAATTGACTTCCTGAATTTCTGACAATGATGGCAAAAAAATTGCAAGGCACAGAGAGTGAGGAAGAAATGAGAGAAGCTCTCGTGTGTGATAAGGACGCAATGGCCGTATCAGTGCAGCACAACGTCTCCATGTGAGGACAGGCCTTGGAGAGAAGCTGACAGAGGAAGAGGCTGATGAAATCATCAGGGAAGCAGATATTGATGGTGATGGTCAAGTAAACTAGGAAGAGTCTGTACAAACGATGACAGCAAAGTGAAGAACTTGTACAGAATGTTAAGTTTATTTGCCTTTTCTTTGTGTGTAACTTATCTGTAAAACTCATCCCTTACTGTCAAAAATATGCCACACATTTAGTCCCAGCAATTGGGAGGTAGAGGTAGGAGGATTGCCATAAGTTCAAGGCCACTCTGAGACAACACAGTGAATTCCAGGTCAGCCTGGGCTAGAGTGAGACCCTACCTAGGGGGAAAAAAAAAAAAAGAGTAGTCTCAGTGAGGTTAATTACTTTGTTCAAAAATCATCCTGCTGGAAAAGGGAGGAGCAGATTGTTTCCAGGGTCTTAATTTTTTTTTTTTGTTTTGTTTTTCGAGGTAGGGTCTCGCTCTAGTCCAGGCTGACCTGGAATTCACTATGTAGTCTCAGGGTGGCCTTGAACTCATGGCGATCCTCCTACCTCTGCCTCCCGAGTGCTAGGATTAAAGGCGTGCGCCACCACGCTCGGCTCCAGGGTCTTAATTCTTAACCATTCTGTCAGAAATAATTGAAACAGATTTTAAACTCAAGTAGTATCATCATGCCAATAAACATTAAATGGAAGATGAACCTAATGGCACAGACCTGAAATCCCTTCTCCCCTAGGAAACTGAGAAAGGAGAACTGCAAATTCAAGGATTACTTGGGCTACAGAGTGAGTCCAAGGCCAGCCTGGACAAATCAGTGAGATCCTGTTTCAAAAGCAAAAGCAAAAAGCAGGCTGGGCATATAGCTCAGAGGTAGAACACTTGCTCAACATGTGCAAAGCCCTCAGTTCGATCCCAGTTCCACAAAAAAATTAAATATTAAAACTAAAATAGAAATAAAGACCATGACAGAATAGAAACAAGAAGACCACCTATGTGTGTATGTATGTATGTGTGAATATTATATATATCTCCAAGCACTAATACTAGGTACTAAGGATAAAAAAGAAAAATTAAATCCTTTGCCCTCATGTTCACAGTTCACTTATAAACACAGAAAAATCAATAGTATAAGTTCTATAATACTACAAAGAGCAAGAATATACAGAAGATTAAAAATTTTGTCCTTGAACATTCATGTGAAGGTCAAATCACTAAATCTGAATTTATGAGAACAGCATTTTAAGAAGAGAATTACCAGGTCACACCTTTAATCCCAGCACTTTAGAGGCAGAGGAACCCCAGCACAGCAGAATCTAACCCTTTGAAAATTAAAATTGAGGCCTCCCTCTCAGATTGTACTTGGTGTTCCCAGTCAGGTTGAGTTATGGGGACACAGAATGTGGGTAGCATGGGCCTGTGATACTTTAGTTGCCTTCCTTTGAGGGCCCAAGAGGGTGATGAAAGGTGGTTCAACATCAAGGAATGGGGCTCAGCTTTCTAGGTCCTGTGAAATCTCTTCCCAGTAGGAAGAAGATTCAGAGAAGCACTGGTTGGAACTGGCTGGGACAATGGTGAACCTGTGCCTAAATTAGCATTGGTGGGAGGCTCACCATGCTGCCAATCAGGCAAGCGATGGCTTTGAAACCACCAGATACTGGGTACAATGGGGTAAACCGAGGGCTCCTTCATTGCCAGAGTAGTGACTATGGACTTTAGTTAGTTCTTGGGATGGGAGAAGGGTGACATAAACGTTGGCCTCAAAGGATGTCTTTCCTGGATGCTTCCCCAGCATCGTCCTCTGCAGATGTGTCAGGATGGACTGCCAGGCCCCGCCCACCCTTCAGGATTTGGCTAGGCAGTCTGCTGAGAGATGAGGCCTTGGCCATCTATGCTCTGGAAGAACTTCCCAGGGTCCTCTTGCTACTACTTTTCAAGGAGGCAGACAAAGAAAGATCTTTAGGGGCAATGGTGGCAACCTGGCCCTTCTGCTGCCTCTCTCTGGGATCCCTGATGAAGACACCTGACAGGGAGACCTTGCAGCTGTGCTAGATGAACTTAAGGATCTGCGTACACAGAAGGTGGCTCACAAGAGGTGCAAACTTCAAGGTGCAAAATTCAAAAAATTGGATTTGCCCAATGAGCACCAGAACTTCTGGAAAGTCTGGGCAGGAACTGAAGAGGCCAGCAGCTCCCCGAAGGTCACCACTAAGCAGCAAACCATGGTGAAGCTTCTAGGATCCTGGAGGAAGCAGCCCCTGAAGGTGTTAGCTGACCTTTCCTTCAAGTTCCAGGATCTGGAAGAATACTAAGCCTACCTGCTGAGGTGGGCTGGGCAGAGGAAAATCTCCCTAGAGTTGTGCTATGTGAACATGGATTTTTGGCCACTGCCATGCTACACTCTCCCAGAACTTCTGGATGATGTCAAGCTGGACTCTGTCTAGGAGTTGGACCTGGAATCATCCTGGGATATGAGAACCCTGACCTGGTTTGCTCCTTACCTCAGCCAGATGAGAAATCTGTGCTTATTCTTTCTCACTGACATCAATGAGAGTCTGCATTGCTTTGACCCTCCAATGGTTGAAGGAATCATATATTACCACATTCATCTCTCAGTTCCACAATCTCAGCTGTTTCCAGCTTCTGTGTATAAATAATGTGAACTTCTTCAGTGGCTGTTGGTATTGCTAAATGGGACACGGAGGGTGTTTGTAAATGGGTCCCCGGCAAACCCGGTGGGCGTTTCCCCTATCTCCACCCTTGGCCCTAAAACTCCCTCCCTAAGGAAGCCACAGTGAATCCAGGTTCGCACCCCCTCTGTGCCTAGAAGGTGACAGCTCCTCTGCCCCCCCCAATACGAGCCTAGGCTCACGTCTACATGCAAAGCAGGTATTCACAGGTCACTGGTCACTGCCAATCTCCTTTGCCCATTTCTTCCCCTCCCTCCTCCTCTATTTAACCAACAGTATTCCTACAATAAACGGGAATATATCCACCCCATTCCCCCAGGTATCTTTGCCGGTTACCAGGGATGTACACACAGGAAGCCCTGCTTCCAGAGCACTGAATCACGGGAATCATATTCCCCAGAGGACTGTGTCCCCAGTGCTATAACACTCCTGGGATTCTCGGGCCCACTGGTATACCACCATGGCTGCCTGGGTCCGCCCTGCTGCTGCCATCAACGCCGCCCCTGCAGAAGCTCCCAGAGCTGTAACACAGAGCCGACCTCACCTGGTCCTGCCACAGCCCGCCAGCTAGCCGGGAGACCAGCAGAAGCAGCTCAGGATGAGCAGCTCTGGCCCCGCCAGGCCCCGCCTCCCTGGAGCCCCACAGAGACTTCAGGACTTTTTTTAAAAAAACAACTAGTGGCAACCTGGAGCAAGTGCTCGGGTGTGGAGTCTCTTGTAATCCCTGACTTTGTCCTTTCTGAACGTGACATGGAATATCTATCTTGAGAAACTTGGGCTTGAGTGCTATTAATTTTTCCTTTTTCCTTCATGACTGCCTCAAAATTCTGCTAGAAAGAATCACAGCCACTTTGCAGACTCTCAGTTTGGAGAGCTGTATCATGGAGGAATTCCATCTCTCCTGCCTGCCTTGAGCCACTGTTCTCAGCTCACCTAGGTCAATTTCTATGACAACTCCATCATCACGCCCGTACCACATGGCCACAAGTCTCAGTCAGCTGACCCTGGAGTTGTACCCTGGCCCTAGAGATAGCAATGATAAGCATGGTGTTTTGATCATGGAAAGATTTACCCAAATTTGTTCTCAGCTCATGGATACACTAAGGAGCATAAGGCAGACCAACATAGTCTGGTTTGGCAGCCTTCCCTGCCTTGATGGGGATAAGTGCTTTGTCTATCATCTGGGGTCTGGTATGGAAGAAAACACATACTTTCTGTAGAGCCACAGCTTCCCGGGTTTTAATGTTAAATTCTAAATTTTTAAAAAATATTTTTATTTATAAGAGAGAAAGAAAAAGAGAGAGAGAGAGAGAGAGAGAGACAGAGACAGAGACAGAGAGACAGAGAGAGAATGGGCATACCAGGGCCTCCAGATGTTGCAAATGAACTCCAGATGCATGTGCCTCAAGGTGGTGGCCCTGGTGTTCTCTCTCTCTCTCTCTCTCGCTCTCTCTCTGTATCTCTCTGCTTGAAAAAATAAAATATTTTTAAAAAAACTTTGGAAGATCTTTTTTAAAAATTTATTTTCATATATTGAGGCAACCTGGAAATCTGGGGACAAAGCATACATAGCCATGTGTATAATTTTTAAAAAATATGTATCTTACATATCTTTATGAGAGACAAAGAAGCAGATACTGAGAGAGAGAGGGAGGGGGAGAGAGAGAGAGAATGGGTACGCCAGGACCTCTAGCTTTTGCAAACAAACTCCAGACGTATGCACCACCTTGTGCAACTGGCTTTACTGGGTCCTGGGAAATTGAACCTGGGTCATTGGGCTTTGGAGGCAAGCGCCTGAGTCGTCACCTCTCTAGCCCTGTATAATCTTTTTTTTATGTCACTGGTTCCTTTACAGCACTGTGCTGAGAATTTTGATATCTACCCTCATAAGAGATACTGGCTGATGGTTGTCATGGTACAGATTTCAGTCTGCTGCCCAAAGCTTCATGAACTGAAACATAATCCTCACTGTAAGTTATTAAGTAGTTGGAAACTCACACAAAAAAAAGAGAAAAGGAAAAGAAAAAGAAAAAAGAGGAAGAAAACAGGCTATTATAAGTTTCATGTACATGTTTCATGAATATAAAATTTTGTTTCTCTTTTTAAATTTTTTTTTGTCAATGTAGAGAGCCCAGGCTGATCTGTAATTTTTCGAGGTAGGGTCTCGCTCTAGTCCAGGCTGACCTGGAATTCATTATGTAGTCTCAGGCTGGCCTTGAACTCACTGGCAGTCCTCCTACCTCTGCCTTTCAAGTGCTGGGATTAAAGGTGTGCGCCACCACGCCTGGCTTTTTCTCTGTAGTTTTAAACCTTTTTTTCTATTACTTTATTTCTATTGATACATTTTTCAAGTTTGCTCTTTATCTGTCACAGTGAATCTGTCACTGAGTCCACAAACTGGGATTCTCATTTCTGCACTGCATTTCTCAGTTCAAAAATGTTCACTCTTTTGTTATTTAGGTGTTTTGTTTGTTTGGTCTTGGCTCACCTTTTCTATTTTCCTATTCTTTCTTGGAATATAGCCATAGCAGCTGAGTTAGTCCTTCTTAGATAAATCCAACATTTGCATAATTAATATCGATTTTCTTTTTCTATGTGAATTCAGATTTTTCTTGTTCTTTTTAAGCTGAATGACTTTAGACATTGTGAATGAGACTCTAGGCCTTATTTACATCTCACCAAGAATGCAGTTAATTTTGTTTTTGCCAGTAATTGGCCCAGGTTAGTTCACATTTCAAGAACTGACCAGCCTTCTATGGGTCTCATTGTCTCTGCATGCTATTCAGGATTACACTCTGAATGTACAATTTGTAAGTCAGTTCAGTGCTTATTATCCCAGAACTTGGAAGGTAAAGACAGGAAGTTCAAGGCCAGCTTCTCCAATATAGTAAGTTTCAGGCCATCCTGGGCTACACAAGAATCTATCTCAAACAAACAAACAAACAAACAAACAAACAAAGGTAGCTCAGGGTTTCATAAGTTTTATTTCTCAAGTTCCTCAGGCTCCCCTTTTTCCAACACTCTAGCAGAAAGCTGGGGTTTTTATCAACCCTACTCTTCAAGTGTGCTTCCCATGACTGGGCTCCCATCATGCCAAACAACAAGCAGGCAGAGAGAGGAGACAAGATGTGAAGATTTGCCCTACTCTTTTCATATCACATGTCCTCCAATCTGAGTAGGAAGTGCCCTCCCTCTGAGTTTTAGGCACCTACCTGCCTTGCTCCCACTGGCCTCCTTGCCTGCCTCAGTGGCAGCTACTGCCAAGGACTGCCTGAGGCCTGGATACAAGAGAATGAAGAAAAGCAAAAAAAAAAAAAGGAGCTGAGGAGGTATCTTAGTGGTTAAAGGCACTTGCTTGCAAAGCCTGCTGGCCTGGGTTCGATTCCCAAGTACCCATGTGGTCAGGTGTACAATGTGGCACATGCATGTGAAGTTTGTTTGTAGCAGCAAGAAGCCCTTGAGCCCATATTCTCTTTCTCTCTCTGTCTCAAATAAATAAATAAAAAGAAAGATGTGGGTGTCTACATTCTCTCTGAGTGCTAGGAAACCACATTCTTGTTCCTTATGTAAAAACTGGAGGACTTCTGGGGCTTTGTATGTCCCTGTTAATGCCCACTTCCAAGTATCAAGATACATTAAGTTCAGGCTGGGGCATACTGGGTGTGGGAGGGAAATAAGAAGGTAAACTCACCGCTGGTTCAGTGGTACTTTGAATTCTGATCTTCTTCCCCAATCTGCCTCCTACCATTTACTTTTCAGAGTCCTCAAAAAGCCACTCCAAGCACTGTGTCCAGGTTTTACAGCTGCATTCAGTGGGAGAGACAGGGTGAAGTGTGCTTACTCCATCTTATCTGGAACCAGAACCTGGACTACTGCTGTTTAGAATAAGCTTTGTAGACCTGAGTAAACTACTTGTATACTTTGATTTTTAAAAAATTTAAAGTCTTACCAAGAAAAGGGCAACCTAGTAAAATCACATTTTGTTTTTTTGGTCTTGTTTTATTTTTTGAATCTTGCTATGTAGCCCAGATTGTCCTTAAACTCACATCCCAGCCCCCGCCTTTTAAGTGTTAGAGGTTTAAACCTAGAACTTTCAGTATGCTAGGCAAGTGCTCAACCACTGAGCTACACCCAGCCCGGGATTTTGTTTTGCGGTAGGGTCTCGTTCTAGCCCAGGCTGACCTGGAATTCACTATGGAGTCTCAGGGTGGCCTTGAACTCATGGTGATTCTCCTCCTACCTCTGCCTCCCGAGTGCTGGGATTAAAGGAGTGCACCACCATGCCCAGCTCAGCCCTGGATTTTTATAAATACTAGAACTACTACTATATGCTCTATTTTTTAAAATATTTTATTTATTCATTTTCAAGCAGAGAGATACAGAGAGAGAGAGAGAGAGAGAGAGAGAAAGAGAGAGAGAGCGAGAGCGAGAGCGAGCGCACACACCAGGGCTGCCACCTTGTGGATCTGGCTTACGTGGGTCCTAGGGAATTGAACCTGGGGCCTTAGGCACTGGAGGCAAGTGCCTTACCTGCTGAGCCATCTCTCCAGCCCTATGCTATATATTTTTAAAATAGAAATTATTGGGCTGGAGAGGGCTCAGAGGTTAAGGCACTTGCCTCCAGTGCCTAAAGCCCGGGGTTCAATTCCCCAGTACCCACATAAACCAGACCTACAAGGTGGCGGCCCTGGTGCTCTCTCTCTCTCTCTCTCTCTCTCTCTCTCTCTCTCTCTCTCTCTCTCTCTCTCTCTGTATCTCTCCGCTTGAAAAATAAATAAATAAAATATTTTAAAAAACATAAATTATCTAAAATGTAAGGCAGAGGAAGCAGTTTGTAGGCAAGAAACTATAAACTTGGAGAAGCTGAAAAAAATTCAGAATGACCATTAGGCTCAGTTTAAGGCATAACAGTTAAGAAAAAGAGGCAGGAGGGCTGGAGGGAGTGCTCAGTGGTTGGGGCAATTGCCTGCAAAACCTAGCAACCCACATTTGATTCCCCAGTGCCCACATAAAGCCAGATGCACAAAAGAGGTGGATGCATCTGGAGTTCATTTGCAGTGGCTGGGGACCCTGGCATACTCATTCTCTCTAGGTCTCTCTCTCTCTCTCTCTCTCTCTCTCTCTCTCTCTCTCTCTCTCT
>PVHP010025266.1:0-25655 GCA_004024765.1 Zapus hudsonius | reverse complement strand
CCTGGCAAGCACAGTGTTTCTTGTGTGTGTGTGTGTGTGTGTGTGTGTGTGTGTGTGTGTGTGTGTGTGTGTGTGTGTGTGTGTGCCACACACTTGCATGTCTATGTGTGTGTGTGAAACCAGAGATTGATGTTGGATGTTTTCCTGACTCACTCTTTCTCCTTAATGCTTTTCAGTCTTTCTAATCCTCTCCTCTCACCCATCTGCCAGGCTGTCTGTCCAGGTAGCATTGTGCCCAATGAACAGATTAGGAAACCAGTATCCCGGAAGAACACCACATGGATATGACTGAAACAGAGCCACTGACAACGTGGAGGGGCTGGCTGCCACTTGAGGAGAGACCTTCCTTCAATATACCCATCCTGGCCCAGTATGGGGGTGCTAGGAGTGGGGTGCCAAAGGGGTCATTTGTTCTTCTACTGACTTATTTGAAAAGATCAAATGAAAGAGAAGCAACCAAGAAGTGACATCACGGAAAGCAACACAGTCTTTCAGCTTTGCAAACAACACAAAGAGGTGAAGAAGGCTGCACGCAGACCAGGCAAAAACATCTTAGAGCAGAGGGACTAGAAAAAGCCTCCAGGGGTGAAGCAAGGGGCTGGTGATGTGATTTAGTAGGCATGAGGTCATGGGTTCGAGCCTCAGCAGTGCAAAAAAAAAAGAGAGAGAGAGAAGATGCTAGACTAACATATTTAGCACAAAAAATGCACAAGAGGATACAAACATTGTCACTCAGCTTGGGGAAAAGTGTCCCTACAAAGGCATTCCCCATATGTCCTTCTCATATGTGAGAATGAGAGCAGGTGCAGGGACAGTGGTCAATGGCATTTTTAAAGGTCGAGTCTTGGATGGCATGTCCTCCGTGTCCTACAAGGGGACCCACTCGGGAGCCCCTCAGTGAGGGCCCAGCGGAGAGACCGACTCTGTGGTACCCAAGACATAGCCAGGTCTCATCTGACTCACACCGTTTCACACTCTTTTTCTAGGAAGCTGGCTTGGGTCTAGACCTGCCAGGGTTTTTGTAAAGACCCTCTCCTCATGCTCTGTGCTTCCCTTCTTTGATTGGCTCCTGGTGAGAAGGGGCTTCTGAGGACAGTTCCACGGTTCCATCTTATGACCACTTCCCAACCCAGCCTGAGGGCTGCACAGGATCTCACTTCCACACAAGCATTTCCGACATGCCAGCAGACATGAGTGGACAGGATGAACTAGATGAACAATTTGGAGGTGGGCATTTAGGATATACCCCCAATCTGGCTGATACCCCTCTGTTTGCTGCCTCACTGGCTGGTCTCCTCTCTCCATTGTTCAAGAATTCACAATCCCCTGGAAGGTGAGTCAAAGGAGGCTGGCAGAATATCGGGACCCTCTGCACGGGAAGAGGGTGAGCACATGAGGCGTGTCAGGCTGCCTAGGCGGGACAAGAATTTGGCACTGTGGCCTGCTGTCCCCTGCCCTGCTCTTGCCAACACATTCTGCAATACAGAGTTGATGTCTTCTCTTCATTTTTCTATTGGACAATTGTGTGCACTCCCTTTAGACCAAATGTGTGTGTGTCAAATTGCAGCTGGTATGCATGTGGAGGTCAAAGGACAACTTTTGGGTGCCAGTCCTTGCCTTCCACTTCATTTTTGTGAGGGAGGGTCTCTCATTCTTTTTCTTTTTTTGGTTTTTCCAGGTAGGGTCTCGCTGTAGCCCAGGCTGACCTGAAATTCACTATGTAGTCTCAGGCTGGCCTCGAACTCATGACGATCCTCCTACCTCTGCCTCCTGAGTGCTGGGACTAAAGGCATGTGCCACCATGCCCAGCTCTCATTCTTTTTGTTATTGTTCACTGCTGTTCCCCAGACTAGTTTGTTCCCAAGCTTCTGGGAAATTCTCCCATCTCCATCTCCAATCTTCCCACCAGCATGCTGCCATTCCAGAAGCCCATCATGGCTTCTGGCTTTTCTGTGGGATCTGGGGATCCAGACACAAGTCCTCTACTGAGCCATGTCCCCAGCTCCAAGTGCTTCTTGAGGACCAAACTACCATCTCGTGCTGCTGGTGCTCTGCCAGTGTGCAGCACAGCACAGCACAGAACACCCGGCGGCTAAACACTGGTATCAAAAGAGCCATTTAAAAATAAGTTTTATTTATTTATTTGAGAGAGAGGAGAGAGAGAGAGAGAGAGAGGATGGCCATGCCAGGGATCTCTTGCCATTACAAATGAACACCAGACACATGTGCCATGCTGTGTATCTGGCTTTTTGTGGGTACTGGGGAATTGAACTTTGAATCAGCAGGCTTTGCAAGCAGGCACCTCTAACTGCTGAGCTATCTGCTCAGCCCAAGAGCCATTTTTTTTTGTTAGAACATTTGCTTTTGGAAATTTTCTCAAAGTGCCATGTCATGGTCATCTTCACTTTGGGCATCAGCACCCACTATAGATGGAACTAGCCACCTGGCAGGTGGGGAGCTCTGTGGCAGGAAGAGGGGTGACCATTTTGTGAGATGAGGGGACAGGATTCTTAGACTGGGTATGAGGATGGACCCTGGTATTTTAAAGTGTTTTCTCTCTAAGGTCGTATAGTCTGTCACGGAGGATGAAAGAAGAGGTTAAGACGTAGACTGGAGGAGCATTTCTGGACTGTGGAAGGTGCCTTGCTATGTGGAAACCAGTCTTTGAGATTGGCTGGCTCTTTCATGACTTAAAATCCCTGGAAGAGATGGAGTTTGGAGTCTTAGAACAGAGAGGTCTTAGTTGAGTGTCTACTACACTTCAGGCCTGTAAGTATGCTAAGTTCCCTGGCATGACTCCAAGGCTCACAGGGCTGCAATGATCAGCTGACAGTTTTGTCGAGGAGAAGAGAAGACACACATAAACTCTGAAACATAAACCATAAAAGGTAAATTAATAATGCAAGAGTTAACTAATAGTTCCAAATAAAAAGAGAAGCGAGGATTCAAGGCCATACACGATTAGCTGCCCAATGAGGGGTACAGACAACAAGGCTCTGGGTTACTGTGGGAAGGAGGAGAAAGCAGGGCAGGCTACAGAGTTCATGAAGAGCCCCGAGGCTGGTTTCTGGCATTTGCGGTCTATTAACTGCCATTATGAATTTGAATGGAGCTTGACTATATGGACCATCCAGCAGAAACCCCTCAAGCACCTGGAAACCCAGCTACTCCTGGAGAGGGAGACCAATCACCTTCATGGAGGACGCCTCTATTCTCTCTCCATGGGCAGAAGCTTGGCCTTATTGTCCCGTCCCTTAGCTCTTCTGTTGTGAACTCATGTAAGGTGTGCCCAGAGGCAGAAGTGGGCCTGGAGGCATGTTGCTGCTCACCTCTCCAATGGGTTTAATGAAGAATAGAACTCCCAAGCTGAGGCCTTTCAGAAAAGCTCAGGGAATTGTCCCCATTCATGGTGGCCTTGCAGCAGCTGGTCCCCTGATGTCAGAAGGCCACAGCTCCAATCAATGAACACCTATGGCCCTCCATTCCCAGAGGTGGGAAGCTCACCCTGTCCCTTCTCCCATTATCCAGTGCTTGTCTGGGATACAACACTGAATCCAGCCTCAAATACCTGCTCCTGGCACAAGGAAATGGCCACCTGTGTCCTTGCGGTTGGGGAGATATGGGTTCTTTGACTACCTCTTGGCAAACCCTGGCAACCACGGAAGGGGGGATAGCCAGGATGGATATGTTGGCACATGCCTGGGCTGCACTGCCCTGCCTGCCCTTCCAGGTACCCTTTGGGGACAGGGAATGATGCCCCTCGCACAGCTCTGAGGACCGAGCATTCTGGCTTGACAGGGAACAAACCTTCTTTGCAGTCCAGCTGAGCCTGGGATTTTGTTGAGAGAGAATTGTGACTCTCTACAAGCTGACAGCCCCATTTCCAGCCCCACTCGTGTGTGTGTGTGTGTGTGTGTGTGTGTGTGTGTGTGTGTGTGTGTGTGTGTGTGTCTAGTATGTGTGTACATCTGGCTTGTGTTTGTATATGTGTGGGAGTGTGTATTGGGTTACTGTATTGGGGCTTAATGTGTGTGTGTGTGTGACACATAATTCTGCCTTGTTGACTGTTTCTTGTATGTTTGGGAGAAAGCTGCCCCTTCTGGATTCTTCCACCTTTCTTCCGATTTCTATCTTCTCCTGGCTACCAAGTTTCTTTCTCTTGCTCAGGAAGGTCTGTGAGCCCCAGGTTTCTTTGCAGAGCTGACGGAGGGAGACAACTGACAGGTTTTGAACTTAACAAATGATCAAACTCTTCTCAGCTCAGGATCGCAGCAACACCCACCTCCCTGGGTTCTTCGATGATTCATCACTCAGGTGCCGCCAGCCTGCCCCACCTCACCCCGCCTCATCATGGCACAAGCTCCCAGGGGCTCAGCTTTAGTTGATGCCTGGCCTTTAGCCTGCTGGCCTATGGGAGGGACAGAGCCACACCCCAAACCTGGGCAGAGCATTAAACGGATAGGAGGAAAGCCAGTGGGGATAAACAACCATGGTGCCAGAGTGGATGGGTGCAGCCCCCCACCTTGCCTCTCTGCTCTGGGCAGGCAGAGGGGGGAAGGGAGGGAGGGAGGGATGCTGGAGGAAACAGCGGTGACTTCACGTCTTTGTTGCTGGAGCTGCTGGGCTGAAAATAGTCCTCTCTCAGGCAGGCTGGCTCGGGGTGTGAAAAGCTCACTCCCCAGGAGCAGCAGGAACCAGCCTGGGAAAAACATGAACCACAGGCTGGTGCTGGCGGGTGGAAATGAACAACATGGGGGTGGGGGAGAGAATCCCCAGAGCTGTTCCTGCATTGGTTCTTTAACACGGTGACCATGGACTCACCAGAACTGGTCACAGTGACCTCAAATGCTCAGCATGTGTGCCTTCAACTACTGCCTCTGGTGGGCTGATTCCTTTCTACTCCAATGGCTTCCCATCCAGGGTGCTGTGTTTAAAGCTCCACGCCTTGTGTCACCGAATCCTCAGGGAGCTTGGACATAGCTGGCGTTGCCCCCATGTTTGCAGATGTAGAAATAGAGACTCAGGTAAGTGCTTTAGGCCGCCTAGGTGAGGTCCAGTACTGGCCGCACTCGTTGGACCCTTCTCTAAGCTCTGTTGCTTTGTAAGACCACACAACCCCAATAACAGCTCAGCCTGCAAAAGGGCCATGATTCCTCACCCCAGGACCTGCTTGATGGCTCTAAGGCCAGGAGACATGAAAAACTGGATCCCAGAGCTCAGATCTGCAATCCCAGCATTTGAGATGTGGAGACAGAAGGTTTGTTGGGAGTTTGAGGCCAGCCTGGGCTATAAAGTGTGTTCTGAGGCCAGCTTGTGCTAAAAAATGAAATTCTATCTCAACAAAAGAAAAAGAAGAGAAAAAGAAAGAAAAGAAAAATGTGTTCCTGGTACTCCCCGAAGGAATGGACAGTAGGGGAAACACCCACTCCCCACTTTTGCTGTAGGGAGCTGGTGGTGGTGGTGGTGGTGGTGGGGTGGCAGGAGGCCAGTGTGGGCATGTCCCCAGCCCTGCCCTGGAGCCTGGATTCTGAACTGTATCCATGTGATCTTGGGTAACTGTCTATTCCCAGCACATTCCCAAACTTCATTTCCACCCTAAGGTACACCAGATAATTAAGTCTCTCTCAAACCTTCTCAGTACAAGGCAGATTAATTTATTATTTAAATCTGAATAGTATATTAGCTCATTGTCTTAATAGTCCCCACACATGCTTGGGTAGGGGGAGCACAAGATGGAGCTCCTCCTGCTTATCCCTTCCCCAGACAGAAGGAAAAATCTCCAAGCATGGGCCTTGCAAGCTGCTGGCAGGGTAGGCATGGGCAGTGGGGGAGGTCAGGTCCCCAGCGGGGTGCACAGAGGCTGGAAGCATTCACCCCTAAATAGGCTCTCTCTGGATAGTTCCCACTGCCTGCCCCACCTCACCTCACCTTGTACAAAGGAAAAAAAGAAGGATTGGAAAAGCAGGAAGCAGAAGCAGTTTTTCCAGCTGGAGGCTGCAGGGTAACCTTCCTCCCTGCTGCCAGGGGAAAAAGGTGGGGAGGCCAGGCAGGTGCACAGAGGCTTTGAGCTGCAAAGAAGACCCAGCAGCTCAGAGAGTGAGCCCTTCTCAGAAAGAGCTCTGGGGTAAAGACATCTTCACCCTGTGTGTGTGTGTGTGTGTGTGTGTGTGTGTGTGTGTGTGTGAGAGAGAGAGAGAGAGAGAGAGAGAGAGAGAGAGAGAGAGAGAGAGAGAGAATGAGAGAGGGGGCTCATGGACACTGGGGGTGTGTGAACCCCCACCTGCCTGTCCCAGAAGAACAAGGAAAGCATTTCTATGATGAATACCTCTTCCCCTGGAAACAGTGGCTGGTGAGGACATAACTGGGGAGCCAGAGGGCTTGTCTTTGTTGCCTCTTTCCCCTTAGGGTTGTCCCTTCAGACTCCCAATCTACAGAAATGGTGGCAGAGACTGTGGGAACTTTCAAAGCCAGACCACAGACCAGGGGAGGGACCTAGGTGTGACCATCCAGGCAGGCAGCTCTGCCATGGACCACATGCCTGCATCCTTCACGTCCACATGCTGAAGCCTCAAGCCCAGTGTGACGAAATTTAGAAGTGAGGCCTTTGGGAGGGAATTAGAGGTTATTTGTGTGTGTGGGGGGGTCCTCAGGTTGGAATTAGTGCCCTTGGAATGGAAGAGACCAGAGCTTGCTATCTCTTTAACATGTGACAGCATAGCAAGAAGGTGGCTCGATACTTTCACCAGTCTCAGAATCTTCCAGCACCTAGGTCTTGAACTTCAATATATCTGTGATTAAAGCCAGTCTGTGGAATTTGGCTATGGCAGCCTTGCTTGGGACAGAGTGGGCTGTCCCCAGAATTAATGATGCGTCTGGGGTTCCAGGTATCAGAGTATCCCACACTGACACAGACTAAGTCAGAGGGGCCAGGCAGGGTGCAAATGCAGAGAAGGTGAGAATGTGTTTTTTTGTGGATGGGAAACAGCTGCCCTGACAGACAAGGAAACAGAGGCCTAAGGGTCAGGGCTGGTGGTGGGATGGGCCAGCACCCTATCTCCCTATGTCCCTTCCCTCCCCTGCCCTGTACATAGATAGCTTCCTTGGCTGCATCTGAACCTGAGCACAGTTGGTTCAGGGCCATGTTTACCTTGATGCCTCCCAGGTCTAGAGCTGAGCCCAAGCCCTTGGCAAGGAAGGTGCTGAATGCAGCCAGGAAGAATATATGGGACTCATCCTGTGGCTGTGGTTTCTTCACACCATCCAGTCATACAGCTGGCAATTAATTTCCCCTATAAATGAAACACCTTTCATATCACTTTATCTGGAGAGCTTGAATTGACAGCAGCGGGTGTAATTTATACATACTTTTTACCCATCTGTTAGCATTCCGGCTTCAGGCTGCTCACATTTTTTTTTCTTCAATTCTCTCCCCAAATTGAAAGGATTAGGTTAGGATTAGGTGAGTGTTTTAACCAGATATTCAGAAAGATGGATGGCGATGTTTCCAGACGGCTGATGCCCAGGGGAGCCCCTCTCACAATGGTGGCCAGGTGGGGCTCAGTGATCTGGGAAATTGCCTCCACCTGAGAGCCCCATGGTCCGGAAGCTAGAGTTGCAGAGGGCCTCGGGGACTCCCCAGGCCCGCCTCCTCATTTTACAGATGAGAAAACCGAGGCTCCAGGAAGCAGGGGCATTCGTGCAAGGTTGCACCCCTGGCTAGATGAAGAGGGCCTGGGGTCTGGCTGCTGGGAGAGCCAGAGAGATGGTAGTTCTGCTGCCCCTGAGTCGGCCAGAAGAATGAAAATGGAATCTGCATGTCCTGGGTGGTCAGTAGACCATTTCTTCTGCCTCCTGGTATCCATGCAAACGAGGTTTACACATACAGAAAGCAAGATGCAGATGTGGCAACTTGTGTAGATCTGTTCCTGAGGTTTAGTGTCTGTGCGCATGTGTGGTGTGTGTGTGTGTGTGTGTGTGTGTGTGTGTGTGTGTGTGTGTGTTTGTAATAAATGGCAGTCCACGAGACCTGGGCCACTCTTCTCTGGACATTCATAGCCCCCTCTTTTGTGTGTGTGTATACATGTGTTCATTCGTGCATGCATACACGTGATGTAGTCAAAGGACAATTTCAGGTGCTGTACACCTTGCTCATTGGTCAGGCTAGACTGGCTGGCCAGCGAGTTTCGGGGAACCACCTGTCTTAGCTCACCTCTCCAGTGCTGGGATTCTAAGCAAGCTAATGTTGGCACACAGTGTGGGTTTGGGGCTTGAACTCAGGTCCTTCTGCTTACAAGGCAAGCCTTTACTCACTGAGCTATCTCTTTAGCCTCATAGCTCCTTCATCAGTATCCATTTGACCTTATTTTCTCTGACACATTGTCCATCTTCTCTCAAGGAATCTGGTCTTAATGTCCATGTTAAGGAACTTGGGGACCTCCATTCAGCCCATCTTCTCTTGGGAGCCCTCCCCCCACCATCTCTTCTATTCCCCAAGTCCCAAGTCACAGGTGAGGTGTAAGCAAGGTCCCTCAGCTGCTATGACATTCAGTTTCTACGGCTGGACAGCATCAAGTTATCTCTAGCTCAGGCTGCAGGTGTGTATGTCTCTAAGGAAATATTTGTCCCCAGGTTCCCTGCAACTTGGCCTAATCACTCATACATCCCTTCAGACACCCTGCATTAAATGCCTAGTGGATACACGTCCCTGCCTCAGGCTCCCAGAATATCAAAGAAACACTGCAGAGCTCTGCTCTCATGGGTCCCAGGTAGACTTCTAGTTCTGAGGATGACCTCATCTGCCACCCAAGGTCACAACAAGGTGCCTCCTTCATCACCTCCTTGCCTAGGGTCAGCCCTAGAGCCATTTAGCAGTGTGATTCTGTCTGGTTAGAACGAGGGAAATAGTTTTGTATTAATGCAGGGACCTGGAGAGACTTGGCCATTAAATGTTACATCAGACCCAAGGTGTCCTGTACAAGCTCCCGGTGGAGTTTTCCAGGCAGCCTTGGCTGGGGGGCCTTGGTGAGCGGGACGTGCTGGAACTACCAACCAGGTGGGGAGGAGGGGATGCCGGCTGCCATGTCCCCCTGGAGCTCCGAGGACATCCTAGAGAACTGAGGAGGGAAGGCAGGCATGTCCTTGCCTCCTACTTACCACCAGTCAAGGCCTTGCAGGCCATGGCTGAATGCCCAGTCTGCCCTGGACCCAGGGGGGCAACAGCTAAGCTCACCTCGCTGTCCCAGGGTGCCCGTGATTTCAAGTCTCCTACTGTCTGAGGAGCGTTTCCTCCTTGTCAGACCAGATGTCCTGAGTTTCAGCTCCAAAAATACAGTCACAGAATGATGGAAGGCACAGAGGAAAAGCTGTTTCCCCTTCCACGGAGGAGGTGAGACCCGCAGGGAATAATTAGCGAATGGCACCAGCTCAATTTAAAATACAACTAACTGCATCCTATGGGGCAGGTGATTACTGCAATGAGTGGCCTGGAGGGGAGAGATGCAAAACTGGCTGAAGTCATCAACCCATCTAACTACCCAGCCGTCTAATGCCGTGTGCTACTTCTCACCTACCCACCTGCCTGACGCACCATCCACCTGCTTATCCTCCAGGGACATCCTGCAAACCTCCAACTCTCTGGGTCTGCAGGTCCTTGCTGCAAATGGCGACAAGAATTCTCTCCTGAAATCCTGAGATCAGTTAAAGGATCAGAAGGACCAGAGGATGATTTGCGAGGGGTACAGGGAATACAAATTGTGGATGACGTACGTGGAGCGTCTCAACATCATGACCACAAGCCGCGCCTGCCATAACTGATATCTATCCATCCCTGTTCTAGGCTTATTTTCAGATCGCCTCCTCTTGGTCCAGTTGCTATGCCTTTCACACCTCCTGGTAGGTGGGGCAGCCCTGGAGGATGCAGCAGGTCCTGGAGAAAATAGGATCCAGGGATCTAATCAGGAGCTGGCTCTTCCCAGCCTCTTGGAACTCAGCAATGCAGGAAAAACAAATGAGAGGAGCGGGCTGGGGAACAGGCCTGTGGGGGCTGTAAGTGCACTAATGTCCAGGCTGGTTGCGAGGAGACTGCAGACAGATGCCGGATGTATTTGTGTTTTCCAATGCTAAGGTCTCAGAACCAGAAAGAACACACCGAGAGCTTCCACAAGGGGAAGCTAATTGTTTGAATGGGAAGATATTATTTACAGTAATGGGACAATTAGGAAGGAGGGGGTAGAGAGAGCTGGGATGGCTTGGCGAGGGCAGCCCAGTCCAGCTCATGTAAGGATGGTATGACAGCCAGAGGCCATAACTCAAGCC
Organism: Zapus hudsonius; assembly: GCA_004024765.1. NCBI lineage: Eukaryota > Metazoa > Chordata > Mammalia > Rodentia > Dipodidae > Zapus > Zapus hudsonius. The sequence goes on along the minus strand of PVHP010025266.1, from coordinate 15,341 downwards.
CGGCTCTCTCCACTGTGGTTACCCATCTTACAAGGTCGTCTTTTACTGGGCAAGGTGCACATGAAATTGCAGAGAATATCTGGTAACCATAGTTCTAGGAGTGGTAGTCATATCTACCCTCCATACCTCCCCATCCACTGCTAGACTTGAGGCCCCTGAACGTCTCCTATTCTTGGAGAACCAGATCAGCCCCTCTCCCTCAGGAAAACCTGACAACTGGCGGACCACAACTCATGTATTCTTCTCCCTCCTTTGAATGCCCCTGGATCTTGAGCTGAGCTCCAAAGACCCTCAATTGCACAGTGTGTCACCATCCATCTGGAGCATCCTTTCACCGAATCCCCACTGGCGCCTGGCACAGAGCTGAATACAATGCTGGGCCCAGTTGGACAGATGAGCAAACTGAGAATGAATTACATAGGGGCTCCAGGAGAGAGAGGACGTGAGGACAGGATAAAAATCAGTCGCTCAGCCTCTCAGTGGAAGGAACAAATAGAAAAATGACCAACATGGCCTCGGTGGAGCCCCCTGCCTTGGTCCCACATTCATCTGCCTTCTGACAGGGGTCTTGCCCTCAAGAAATAAAGACAGAAGTTAAGAATCCACATTCAACGTGCACCAAAGTCTTAGATCTTAGATCGATTCAGGCTAGTCATTTGAGAATACGGGAAAACACACACACACACACACACACACACACACACACACAAAAAAAAAAACCTGTAGATTTTTAGGGAGTAAAAAACACTATCTGCCCTTTGAAGCAGAAAATGGTCTATTTGCAAATTAATGGCAGGGTGGGCCAAAAGACCCTCCAGGAAGGGAGACATCATGGCTGGTGTCAATATCCTAGGAAGGAGTGGGGAAGGATGGTGTTGGGGTGCTCTTGATCAGAAAGTGTGCTCCTGTTTAAAAGGGGTATCACCCCAACAATACAGTGAGCCCCCAGGCATTTTCAAATTTGAGGATGGTCATTTCTGTTCTGCACCTTCTCTAAGAAATGCCAGGGTGATAGCACAAGACTTTAATCCCAACACTCAGGAGGCAGAGGTAGGAGATTCACTGTGAGTTCAAGGCCAGTCTGGGCTAGAGTGAGACCTACCCCTACCCTCCAAAAAGAAGTGCCTGTCTGAGCTGGAAAGATGGCTCAGCAGTTAAAGGCACCTGCTTACAAAGCCTTAATGGCTTGAGTTGGATTTCCCAGCACCCATGTAAAACCAGATGCAAAAACTGGCACATGTGTCTAGTTTGTTTGCAGTGGCAGGAGGCCCTGGTGTGCCCATACTCATTCTCTCTTTGTCTCTCACTCTCTCTCTCTCTTTTAAATAAATAAATAAAATATAAAAAACAAATCACCGGCTAGCCCAGAGCATGGGCTGCACTGAGCCTCCCAGCCACTGGCCAAGAATGGACAAGACACTTTAGGGTCAGGGATCCTTAATCTCCCTGCCTCCTGCTAAGCATACCACTCTCCCTACACAGATCTCTCTCCCTGACACTTCTGCCTGTGGCTTCTTTACACCTGGCTTCTCTGCTGAAGATGCCCTTCCTTCTCACGTCTCTCTGCTTCCAAAATCTTACTTGCTTTCTCTGACTTCGAGGGCTTTGGGGACTAAATAGGAAGAGCTATAGTCCTGTTGCTAAGGTTGGGTTTCTGTCTTCCCAAATGAGGATGACTGGAGCAAGGGAACAACTCTCTGTGACCTGCTGGGGGGGGGTGAGGCAGGAAGGGTTGGGTGGTTAGTCTCCCTAGACCCTAGTTAGATCTTTACCCTAGTGTCCAACCTGTGGCCTTTGGATTACACGTGGCCCAGGATTAACTGTGAATTTAGCCAAAGACAACATCTTTGTGAATTTCTCAACAACAGCATGTCACAATGTCAAAAGGCTGGACAAGACCGTAGGATCTTTCAGGGGTGAAATACCAGCTTGTCTTGATTTCTCAGCCTTGCTGGATCTCTTCTCCTTTGTTCATAATAGTGGAGCAAGGAAAGCTTTCTAACTGTCATTTTGCTTGTTTCAAAGTAAATGCAAGAGCAGGCTGGTTAGTCAAACAGGCAAGAGTCTCCCAACTGCATCCTTGGGCTGGTCCCGAGCACTCACTGTGGGCTGAAAGGACCCTTAGACTCTGCTGCTGAAATGTGTGCATGTGCTGAAATATGTCATCAAAAGGCCATTAAAGTGTCTCAAAGCAGGACTAGCACTTGCCAGGGGCACACAGCGGTCACCTCAGATAGCTGGACAGTGACTATAAGCTTGTGTTCCCCGACCTCTCAAAAAGGGCTTAGGCTGGAGCCCCTCTTTCTCTTCAGGAACACAGTGTCCTGACCCCTTTACTTCGCTCACAAGCTCATTTGCATTTACCTATCACAGTGTGCCCAGCAAGGTGACAAGTCAACAAGTGTTCTGCTTGCTATGGGAATGTGGAGCCCCAAAATAGAGGCTCAGTGACCCATAACCCTAACACTGGAGACTGAGGCAGAATGGTGGTTATTTTCAGGCCAGGCTGTACTTTATAGCAGGACCTTGGCTCAAAAGATTTCTTTAAAACAAAAACAACCAGAAATGAGGTTTCTGTTACCAAATTCAGACCCATTGACACACACGTGAGTCTTTGAGCTTCCTCACACTGCCTTCTTGGGCCTTGATTCTTCCATTACCTCCTCCTGGCCATGGACCTGGCATTCGTGTCTCCCTGTCTCAGTGTCTTCGTGTATACAGTGGGTTGCTGCACCCATTACATAAGCTAGCACACAGAAAACAGTAGGCCAGGACCTAAGGTGCATGTGTGAGGGTCTGGAGGTGCTGAGTTCACCCCCTTGGGCCCAGCACTGGGTGGTGTTCACACATCTGTATGCAGCCCTGAGTGGGTAGGGCGTGTTCATTCAGGCAGAGCCCTCTTGGAGCACTGCTTGGGTGACACAAGCCTGGGACAGATCTGGGGACACCGTCGTAGAAGGTTGGTCAGAAGCTCTTCCAGAGGATTTTATGGACTCTCTGAGAGGCAACTGCAAGAGGAGGCAGAGGGCATCGTCTGCGACTCCTGCGGGACACAGGACTGCTTTTATGGTGAGGTCACTTATGAATATTAAATTCTTTGCTCCAGGCTCCAACGACTCGCACTGCCTTGCTCTCCCCAAAAGCCAAGGTTACAGCCATAATAAACAAAGCTGCCCTTCTCCTGGAGAAACACATACACACACACACACACACACACACACACACACACACACACACACACACACCCCATCAGAAGGAATGGGGAGGGGTGAAGCCCAGCAGGCCACAGTAACAGCAGCTGTCTCTGCATCTCCAGCCCTATGGGCACATTATTGGTGGCCCCACAGGCTCAAGAAGGCCTTCCTAATTACCCACCCCCCATTTCTTCTGTCTCCTTTCTACCTTCCCTGAGTGATGTTCTCAGAGACACTATTATGTCCCCAAAAGGAGCCAGATTTGACTTTCTGGAAAGGAAGGCAGCTTCCAGGAGAGGGCGCTGTTGGAGCGTCCAGAATGCAGTGTGCTGGCTCTTCTCTGGGTTGGCAGCTAGGGCCTTGGGGTGCCTGCGCTGGCCAGGCAGGAGCAGAGTGGTGGTGGTGTGTAATTGTAACTTCAGTGCATGTGCTAAAATGCAGTAAGCCTCAGGGGAGCCTCGGGAACCCCTTTTAACCTGTCTCAGGTAGCCCTATGCTGTTTGCCAGTGAGAACAGCTGGGTGTCTCCCTCCCCATGGCTCTCACTGAAGGGGAAGCAAGGTCCCGGGAGAAAGACCGGGTTACAACGAGAATACAGTGCTTGGCCTCTTCACAGTGAGGCTGGAGGACTCACTTTCTCCATTTTACCTCAAGGAACACAGTCACACAAAGCTTTATCAGGGTGTCAGGAGGCTACACCCTGACACGTGGTCTGGGTCTGACAACTGAGGCACTGGTACCCAAATGTGCATGTGTGTGTGTGTGTGTGTGTGTGTGTGTGTGTGTGTGTGTGTGTGCACGCACGCATCATCTAGGGGTGTCACCTGTGGGGTAGTCCTGTTGCCAGATAGCCCGGGGCTGAGTGACAAGGACACGGTGATTAAAATGATTAAGCAAAGGAGGGATCTGGGAGGAGGGAGAGGGAGAGAGAAAGAGTCTTGTACAGACAATATCAGGGCCAGGTGACAGACAGGGGGACAGAGTCAACAGGGACGGGGATGAACAGAACTTGAGAGCAGGGAACTATTCATTTTGTCTTCCTCAGAGCTCCCACTGAAGAGCTGCAAGAGGAGAGGACACAGAAGAGGCTGGCACGAACAGAGACACAAAGATGCCTGTTTGTCTGCAGGTCTCTCTGGGTCTTGCTATCCCCACCCCCCTACGCAGACCACCAGCCGTGCCATCCTCCTCCTCCTCCCCACTACTCTTCCTCCTCCACCACCTCTTAATTATGTCCCCCCTCTGAGCGTCTGCTGTGTGCAGGCACCACACAGACGAGACTTTGAACCTCCTCACATCCTTTCAAGGCAGGTATTAATAACTCTATAGAAAGGGAAAGGGACACTGGGGGAGGCAAGGAGCAGGATCCTGACCCATGGCACTCATCAGCCCTGCCTTCCCCTTCCTTGCTCTTGCCACTCTCCATAAAGTTCCATCTGTGGAAGGTTTGCTGTGGCTGCAGGACACAACCTGGGAGGTTGGGCGAGGCTGTGTCCAGGTGTGCTGGGTCTGTGCAAACATCACGACAGCCAGAACTCATTTTTGTCCCTGTTTTATTGATAAAGGGTCTTGCTATGTATAGCCCAGACTGGCCTCCAACTGGTGATCCTCCTGCCTTAGCCTGCAAGCCCCTGGGAATGCCACTGTTTGATGTCTCACTATCCACGAACAAGAACTGAATGGTGTCGAGAGCCTGGATGTTGTCAGGTCAAGGGCTCCTGAGCAGGTGAGTTTAGAGCTACTACAATGCACACCTCCAGCCTAGAGAGACCAGGCTGGGCTGGGGTGACTGACGTCATTCTCCCAGTGTTCCCTTGGGAGGGGTGGACCAGGAGCCACTTAGAACTGGGAGGAGACGAGTTCTAGTGTGTATGTACTCCTAATGCCAGGCTCCCTCGGGCTGCTGGCCACAGGTTCATGTTGGAGAGTTCTTAAATCACTTCAAAACTGTGCACCCTTCCTGAGGCCACTCTGACAGCTCTGCACCTGTGAAATGGTCTCACCCACAGGGTGTGTGGTTCAATGAGGACTCATCTACTCGCCTGATGTACCCAACAAGCGCTCAGTAAATACCAACATCCCATGAACTGTGCAAGAGATCATTAATTCTTGAATTCCACCTTTTCCTTTCTCTCCCACACTTAGCCTGTTCACAGACACGCTGGCTCAGCTGAGAACCACTCCCTAAAGCCCCTGGGGTCAATGCAGCACTATGGGGCATTTTCCAAGTGCAAAACTCATGATTAACACAACACATTACCTTTCTTTTTCCTTCTTGTTGCCCACCCATAAGAGCCTTGGCAGGTTTGTACGTGTATCCCTCCTTGGATACCCAGCAATGTTTGGTCAGCCAAGGCAGTGAAGAAATATGGAGAATCCTGCGGATTTCCTAGAAAGTGGAGTGCAAGGGGAATCTTGTCTCATAAAAGGCAGGGTCCCATTGTTGAAAGGCTAATGAAATGACAGCCAGGAGGAGCCAAGGTCAGACCTACCAAATCCAGATCCCTGAGCTGGAGTGTGGCTCCTCGTTGTAAGCCCCTCTCTCTCAGATGCTGGTTGATGCAGGGGCTATTGCACTAACTTGTCGCATACTGTCCACAGCACACAGCCCTTGGAGAGCTGCTGGGTGTCACCACAGACATTGCATAGTGTGTGTGTGGAAGGGGGAGAGTGACAGGCCCTCAGAGATGGAATGACTGGGAAGCCTAAGCCTCACTTGCACTCAGTGCTCCCTCAGGGAAGACTATGCACACACTGGCTTTCCTTGGCACCAGCTAGCTTGGGCTCATACATACTTCTCTCCTGGGAGCAGCTCTGGCTTCAGAATTCAGCTGTAGTGCTATATATCCCTGGAGGTACCAGGGCCACCCCTCTCGGCCTTGACCTTCCCTTCTGATCTGATCCTGCCACAGAGTTTAGGTTCAGCCGTCTTCCTAAATTTGTATTGGTGGTGGTTTGTCTTTGTGTGTTCGTGTGTGATGTGCAAGTATGTGTGTATGAGTGTGGGCTTACATGAGTGTGTGTATGTGACAAAGAACGATCTAGGTGTGTCATCTTCAGGGGATGCTGTCTATTTCCTTAAAACAGGGTTTGTCATTGACTAGAGCTCACCGATTAAGCTACACTGGCTGGCCAGCAAACCCTAGGGACCCTCCTGTCTCTGCCTCCCCAGCACCGGAGTTACAAGTGCATACATACCACCATGCCTGGTATTTTTACATGGCTTCTGGGGGGGGGGTGTCTCAAGCCCTGATGCTTGTGAGCTATCTCCCCAGTCCACTGGTGAGGCTTTCTGAGGGACACATATTCATGTTTTCACTCCCTCTTCCTGTCATTGTTCATTCACGATGAAGCACCCCAACAGCTAGTGCTCTGGGCCAGCATCCCTACCTCCACACATGGGTACCTCCACTCCTGCTCTGGGGCTGCCTGGGGGAGACCCTGGGCCCCTTGGTCTCCCTCCGTTCTGTAAGAAAGCCCTGTTATTCTCATCTTAGGACTCAGTATTTGAACCACAAGGCAGTCTGATGGCAATGCCAGATCAGTACAGCTTACGCTTGGACACATCTCCTTCCTGCCTGGAATTCAGGGAGCTAGTCTGCTGCTACCAGAGGCCTTGGGGTCTGTGGGTGATGAGTGGAGCCTGGGGTGGGGGTAGGAGGTCTTAGGGCTGTTTAGTCCATCCTTTTAGGGAGTATGGGGCTGGGGTCCTGGGGACAGAGGACAGAGGAGGTCATTTTCCTGCCTTCCTGACCTCAGGCCTACTGATGGCAGAGCCCCCACATGCTATGGCCCTGTGTAACCTCTTCCAACTGTACCTTCAGCATCCTCAGCATGGGGACATCCTGCCAGGACATATTTGTTGCCCAGGTAGGATGGGGAGTGGAGCCATTTCCACCCTCCTCCAATGCAGGTGCTGGGTACCCAACAGGATTTGGGCATCTGGGAGGCTGGCGGGAACTGCCACGCGCTGTTCTGACCGCATCCAAGGGCACTGCCAGGAATAGATGCGGCCACCTAGCTGCCCGCGTGGTCTGGCAGCCTCTGAGTGCCCTGTCTCCACGCTCTGCACTTCCCAGGGCGGGCGTGGCCTGGCCTGGCTTCTTGGGGATGAAAGCGTGCTTGGCTCTTGGACTTGCTCCCTCACCTTCCTGCTGCACAGTTTCCCACCTACTTCTTGGGCTAAGAAGCTGCAGCTTCTGGCCAGCTGGTGGCTCAACTCGCCTCTCCAGCCCCCAATTAGCTGGTCCTAATGGGACCAGTGACTGAGCTGTACCCTTAACTTGGTGGCAAAGAAACAATGCTAGGGAGATGAAGTGACTTTTCTGGTGACAGTTCACCATTACCAGAGATGACCATCCCCCACAGCTCCTCACTCCACTCTGTATCCTGTATATCGCCTGGAAAGAGAGGACTAGATCAGAGGTCAGGGTGGGCTGCATGGAGGAGGGTCACCAGATCACTTCAAGAAATGTAGGGGGCTAAGTTCGTGAGGGACACCATCCCGAGTCACAGAGATGCTTCTGAGTGACAATAGGGCAAGGGAAGACAGGGACAGGGAGAAACGGGCCATGAGGTATTGGGGAACAGCCTGTACTTTGCCATAAGGCTGGTGGTGTGATTCCAGGCAGGTGGGAGAAACTTGGTCACCCAATCTGTCCTGCCAAGATCATTCATGCACCCCTGAGTGACAGGTCCTGCTCTAGGACCCAGGGACAGGACAGCAGATTAAAGTCTTCCCTCACGACTAGTTTGGAAAGAGAACAATTATGGGCATATAAATCAGGTGTCATTGGTCTGGTGGTCATGATAAGATTAGGTAAGAGCCAGAGAAGATGGTGCCCTGGTGCGGGAGACAGCTACTTCTTAGACAATGGCCACAGAAAGACTGCTCCAACCAGGCAATATTTGAGAAGCAACTAGAAAGAAATGAGGGTGAACTGAACGAGAAGCCAGGAGAAGAACTTTCTAGACTGTCCACAGCAAGTGCAAAGGCCCAGGGAAGAGTAATTGTAACCCATGGTTAAGTGAACCACGAAGCTTTCTCATTTTCTAGAACTGAGCCTGCTCAGAGCTCATTCTGCATGCCTCCATTGCTGAAGCTGAGCCAGGGGCAGAGGGCCTTCCATTCCTTCCCTTAGCCAGGCTAGAGAGAAGAGAAGACATTGTTGAAGGCCCTGAGCAAGGAGCCCGTGATGGAGCAATGCTAGTTAGGGAGAGCAGGGGTACCCCAAGCTGCCTGGGGATCCCAGGGAGTGAAGTCTTTCAGAGAGAGTGGGGGCTGGGGCGAGTTGGGGAGGAGATGAGCAGAAGCTCAGAGATGGAGGAGGGCGTATGTGTGCGTGTGCTGTGCGTAATCGTGCGTGAGTATGGGCATGTGTCACACGCACTGAAAGGAAGGGGATGGGGGGCCCAGTTACGGCTGGGAATAAATACATGGATGGGGAAGAGGAGGTGGCTGGGGGATGCTGGCCACGGGTTTGAGTTTTTCCACTTTCTGTCTTTGTTTTTGAGTCTGTCTGTGGAAATTTCTCTCCATCACTGTCTCTCTACGCCTGGGCTTCTGCCTCCCTCTGTAGTCTCTCCTTCCCTCCCCCTTCCTCTCTCCCCACTCTTCTCTCTCTTCACCCCAACAGGAAGAAGGCTGGGAAGGGCTACAGTTTCTCTCTGCCTCATCTCCCCACCCCTTTTCCTCCCCAGGTTTTTTTTTTTCTCTCTCTCTCCTTATTCAAGGCAGATAAAGTGTGCACAGCTGCTCCCAGCTGAAACGGGCCTTAATTGCACCCCTGTTGCCATGGAGATCCCTGATGATCTCCATGGCTGGAATGTTGCCCTCCAGACCTCCCTGCTGGGGCCTCCAGGCAGCACAGGCTCAGTGGCCCAGGAGGTGACACAAGGGGCAGTGCCTCACCTCTGCACCTCACAGCTACCCCAGGGCTCCCATGCCTTCCCCTCCCCCACTGGGCACACACTTGGTCAGTCTCTGTGCTTGCAGGGCCTCTTTCACTAAGCTAGGTCCACTGGAAAAATGCACCCGCCCTAGCAAGGGACAGTGCATGCCTGTCACTAGTCCTGACCTGGGACTGGAGGTGTGTGTGGGAAGGTGGCTGTGCTCTCTCGCCTCACCTGTGGATCTGCCCCCGTAGCACCCACGCCGAGCAGGCTGTGTGGTCCTTCTGTGAATGCAGCTTCTCTGTGTTGCAGCCTCTCTTTTGAGGGTGGTCATGTGAACAGGAGCCCTGGGGGACAGGAGGCTTCTAGAGAACCCCTAAAAGGGCTGTCAGAAAGACCAGGCTGACCCCAGCCCCCACAGGACGAAGGTGGGGAAGGAGGGCAGAGGGGAGGGGATATTGAACAGTCCTGGTGACTGAAAGACCTCTCTGCAAGCCTGAGCGGGGGTCCCAGGTATGAACCCTGTAAGGTAAGTTAGAGGTGTGGGGTGGGCTCTATCTCTGTATGTATGCACGAGTGCGCCTGTGAGTCTAAAAGGTGTGCGTGACACATCTGTGTATGACGTGTGTCTGTGTGCAGTGTATTGCAGGGTGTGACTGTGTGGTGTGTCTCTGTGTAATTGTGTAGTGTGCATCTGTGAGGTGTATGAGAGTGTGTGGTGTATGTGCAGTGTGTCTCTGTGTAATTGTGTAGTGTGTGTCTGTGCAGTGTATGACAGTGTGTGGCGTATGTGCAATATGTGACTGTGCGGTGTGTCTCTGTGTAATTGTGTAGTGGGTATGCATCTTTATGCAGGGTATGTTAAGTATATCCTTGCACAGTGTGTCTGGGAAGGAATGTATGTATGACTGTGCCATCTGTGTTCAGTGTGTGAGGTGTGTATGTCAGGTGTCTGTGTGCAGTTTGTGTTGTGTGCACGAGGTATCCGTGTTTGGTGTGCGACTGTGTGCAGTGTGCCTGTGCGTGCAAAGGCATGTGTGAGCATGTGTGCAGTGTCTGTGAGTCCTGTCTGTGAATCAAGCATGTATAGATATGTGCACACATGTACGCCTGCATGCACACAGGTGTGTTATGCACGTGTAGTGTGTGTGTACACGTATGTGCATGTGGTCTGGCCCCTTCTCTGCTCTCTACTCCCATCCAGTCAGGACCCCCATGGCGACAGCACTGGGCCATGGTGGAGTGTGTTCACAGCTCAGTGGCTCCTGACAGGGGTCTCCGGGAGGGCAGCTGTACTTAGCGCCCAGTCAGCACACCCTGAGGAGCCATCAGACAAGCAGTGTGACAGCTCCCACAGCCCAGGAAGCCTGCCGCTGGCTCCGTTCCCTTGTTTCACCCAGTCCTCTTCCCTGTAGGCAGCGGGCCTGGGATGGCATGGGCTTCCGTGTGCCCACTCTCATGGCCCTAGAAGGACCCTTTCCCACCATGTAAACCAACAGGTGAGCCTGGGTGGGCATGTCAGCGTTTGTTGCCCACCTTCCTTCGGCTGCATTGAGTCCCTCACCTTCCTGGCATGTGGGCAAGGCTCTGCCTTTCCCATGAGTCCTGTTGTGGGCTGGCATGCACTGCCTGGTTGGGGGAGAGCGGCAGAACGAAGGAGCTTAGACCACCTTGCTCTCAGCTGATGGTAGCAATTGAACCCATACCCCCCCCCCAAGCCACCCTTAGTAATGGAGTGCTGATAACAGCAGCAGGAGTAACGACAGCCACTGGTCATTGAGTGGCCAGCCTTGCCAGGTGCTAGGGAAGATCTCTTAACCCACCATGGGACAGTAATCTCACAGCTCTGAGGCCACCACCGTCACCTCTGCTCAGATGGTTGGTGCCTGCCTAACCCTGCGGTGCTCATCGAAGACCCCAGGGAACCCAGAGACCTGTTCTTCCCTGGCCCTGGTGAGCAGTGCTCTCCCGTCACCCCAGGCTTTAAATCCCTGCACCTCCCCACCCAAGCAGGTGCCCCAGATCTGCTATATTTGGGGAAGGACTTCTACAGTCTCTGTCGATGGGGCTCTCTGGAAGCCCCTGCGTCCACTCCATGAAGCACATGCCGGGGAGCCATCTCTTTACACACTGCACAGTTGATGACTGGGAAAGGCTCTTATTCCTCTCAACTTCAAAATGGTTTCAGAATTCAGCTTCTTCACTTCTGTAGGGCATGTCTCAGTGGAGACCCCAACATATCCATGAGGTACTTGCAGCTTCCCGCCCTTTCCTGGTCACCACTACCACAAGGAGTCCTGACATGCAGGGTGGACATACTGTTGCTGGATGCAAAGTTCTCTGCTTCAGAACACTGCCTCTTCCTTCAGGCTGTTCTGGGCTCTCCCGAGGGTCTTCGTACCTGTCTTTCCTCAATATCCCTACAGCTTTCAGAATGCACTTGGATACCTGGCTTTACCTGGCAGTTACCTCTTCCTGGAGTGTCTTCCTTCCTTTCTGCCTGGAGGAATAATTTCCTTTTCTGGGACAATATTTGTTACTCCCTCTAGAACACTCCCCCCCCCCCACTCATAAAGACCCTGCTTTCTTTTTTTAAACGTGTGTGTGTGTGTGTGTGTGTGTGTGTGTGTGTGTGTGTGTAATGTACGTGTGTCTACAGGTGTGTGGAGGCCAGAAGACAATCTTGAGTGCCATTCCTCAAGAATGTCATCCACTTTTTTTTCTTTGAGACAGGGTCTCTCACTATTCTAGAGTTTACCACATAGGCTCCATTGGCTGGCATCTGCTTGACTCTGCCTTCCTTACACGGGTATCTCGAGAGTTTGCCACCCCTCTGGCTGTGGGTCCTGGGGATTGATTAAGCTCTCTCCCCAGCCTCACCCTATCTCTTTATGCAGAACTCGCCATTGCTGAATAGGAGTGAATACGGACAGGCAGTTTACAGAAACAGGTTGTGTGTCTGGGAGGCTCTCCGACCTTCAGCCCAATACCATTAATATTCATAAGCATTTCCTAACCAACCCCAGACTCTATCCATACCCACCCCCAAAAAATACTCCTTAAGGAGAGGATTTCTAGTTGGAGAGAGCATCTCCATTGATACTGTCATCAAGGCACATAGATCCTGTCCCTGCCACAAAACTTGGGCTGGAGAGTTCCAGCTACGTTCAGGATTTCAGAGAAGGTTAGTAAAGGGTTAATATGAGGTCTGGAGGCAGAGGATATTTCAGGGGAAAAGTCTCAGGACAAAGGTGAGGGTGATGGTCTGAATATGAAATGCTCCTCATATGCATTATATGCTTGATTTCCAGCTGGGGGCTTTATTTTGAGAGATTGTAGAAATTCTAGGAGGCGGGGCTTAGCTGGAGGATGGAGGTCTAGAGGGTGTGTTTTCTTTAACGTTATACTTGCCCGTGGTCCACCTGGCTCTCTATTCTGCCATGAGGTGAGCCACCTTCTCCATCATCCACCATCCACTTCACATACGCTTCACATGGCCCCAGGATGAAGGCAGCCAAAGTCTATGGATAGAAATCTCTAGAACCATGAGCCAAAAGAAAACTTGTCTGTGTCAGGCATTTGGACACAATGCTTAGAAAAGACACTGCTATGCATATATATTGTGTAGTGTGTGTGGGGGGGATCATGGCGGGGAGACTGGATCACCATGGAGACTGGCTGAAGACAGGACTCATGTGCCAAGAAAGGAAGGCCTCAGATGCACACTGGCACCGAAACTCGATGAACAGTCAATGCCATTAGGAGAGAATGCCAAGGACAGTGTGTGCCCCTTCCTTTACTTCTAGTAAGAAACCTGAACAAAATTCCACATTCCCAGCAGGAATCACAAGTTCCCCAAAGTTGAGGGCTTTTTCTCCTTCCTTGCCCAATCAGCTCTAATCTTATGGGGATTCTAAGGCCACCACTGGTTGTCTTGACCTTGGAAGGCGGCTCCCCAGTGAGCTGTCTCCCTTCTCCCTTCTTCCGCCATGCATGCATTCCTCTTCACAATCTCTCCCCAGACATACCTTTGTCTCTAGACAAACCCATCACATTCAGGAGGAAGCTGCAAGCCAGGCGGAAATAACCAGAAAGGACTTTGCAAAGATTGTCCACTGGGAAGCAGAAGAGTGACCCACTCTCCTTTGCATGTTATCCCATGGGAAGCACAGGCTAAGGGGACCTTGGAGCCTGATGAAGCTCACCCATTTAAGTGATCTAAGTCATACCCCAGGGTCCTCTGGTGACCCACTCTCAGTTGGAGGAGACCTTCTGGCTCTCTAGCATGTAACTCCCTGCTCCATGTCCGTGGCTTTGTTTGTGTGTCTTCTGATCTAATCTCCTATGAGCTCCTTGGATGCAGGAATGTGGCTTAATTCAGCCACCCCTTTGTTCACACCCTAGCAGCAAGCAAGGTATTTGGTAATACACACAATATAAAGGATGGCTGGATCTTGACATCAATAATATGGAAAGGGGCTTCCGGAACAAGAAATAGAGCCAGCCTGTGAAGGAGACTGTACTCTGGACATCATGCTTTGTTTAATTAACTAGCTCCATAGAAACCTGTTAACACACTAAAAGATATTTTTTCAAATCACATGATTAACCTTGGGAATTAATGAGTGAGCTAAACACATTGTTTCCACTTTGCAAGCTCAGGAGAGTGTCCCTGAATGTCCTAATGAGGACCGCGGCCATCAGTTAAATAACTGCCCTTCTTCCTGGATGTGGCCAAAACTGCAGTGAGAGGCCACAGGCCCCATCCACAGAGCCAGCTCTGTCATGGCCAAAGTCCTTTTCTAGACCACCGGTGACAGTGTTCTCCACAGAACTGTTCAGAGTTTGCACTGAATTTTTTGATGAAAAAAATGCATTCATGTATTTTTCTCCTTTTTAACTCAAGATCTTTGAGCTATGGAGCAGGAGTCTTCCTGCTCCTTAAAACAATAGTTGCTTTTATTTGGTTTCATGGATTTAACTTGTTGAGAGAGAGAGGTGGGAGAAATGGATGGGAGGGGGAGAATTCTTAGGCCTTCTTAAGGATGAACCACGCTTGGTGCAGAAACACTCGGTAACTGAGCAAAAATTAATTCTCCCTTCCTTTGTCTTCCTCATTCAGAGTTTGTTTGTGAAATGAGATTTTTTTTTCTCTTCATTTTTCTGCCTCTTCTCCCCCCGCTTCCCCTTTCTCCTTGGTTCCCAGCAGATACCTTCAGGATCACCCTACCCCCCAGTAAAAGCCCAGCTGGGATGAGAAAAGAGGTGACCCCAAGATCTGGGTGGTGGGGGTCAGGAAGAAGGGGTGTGTCTGAGGCTCCCCCAAAGCCCAAGGAGCCTTTCGCTAGTGAGGTGTGTCACTGAGAAGCCAGCGAGGAAGTGTCTGAGAACTGTCCCTACCCCAGCTCTATGGAATCAGGGCTGTGGTCGTGGGTGGGTGGGTGGCAGATCCCTGAAGCAGAAGAGATGCCTGGGAAATCCTGGGGCTCAGCAGCTATTGCTTTAGTGAATGATTGTTGTTAAGCCCAGAGCCCCATGGAATAGGCTGAGGTTTGGGGGTACGGGGGGGGGGTTCTATCTTGAGTTCTGTGGTCTCCATTCTTCTCTTCCCTGATGTAGGAAGCTTTTGCAGGGCTGGGCTTGCTCTTCCTATTCACTCCTGTCTCACCTGTGAAGGGGTGAGGGCCTCGTTGTTGGACTGGTCCCACAGTTAGTGCTCTCTTCTGAACTGTTGCTACACCACAGGGCAGGGGACCCCAAGACCTCAGTCTGGCTTCAGTGCCAGAACTTCCTCTTCTGCTGCCGACACACCCCTGACTATTCTCTTAGGAGAAGCCCCTGCTTCATTCTCCACATACCATCTCTTCCCTCCAGAGCTGGGTTTTTCCCAAACAGCTTCTACAGCCTTCATCTGATTAGGTTATTGTAAGCAAAGTCAAAGAGGGACTTCTTAGCTCTGGTTGGGGAAACCAAGGCCTGTTTTATCAGGTAATAGACAGTCATGAGGAGCAGAGCCAGGAGTGTGCCCTCTGAGAATTCCATGTGTCATGGGCTAGGAGTCATCTTCTCTAGGCAAGAAGCACGGCCAGAAACTGTGCCTTGGAGACCAACTCCAGAGCTGTATGTGTGGGGACCTGGGCTTCATCCCACATGCCCCCTTTTTCCTTTCACTTGGACTTGACCATTTCCATCCTCAGAGGGTGTCATGGTTTGATCCAGGTGTCCCCCACAAACAATTGAATGTGTTCTGCTAGAT
>PVHP010025265.1:0-25594 GCA_004024765.1 Zapus hudsonius | reverse complement strand
TCACACTTCTTTTTTCTAGTCTGCATAAAGAAAACGGTTATCCTGGTTAAATACCACATATGAGGGAGAATATGCGACATTCTATTCTCTGCTCTTTTGAGTGATCACTTAGTAAGATCTGTTCAAAGTCAGACCATTTTTTTCTAAATTTCGATGTTTCATTTTTCCTTTCAGCTGAGTAAAATTCCATCGTATAGATGTACCACAGTTTCTCTGTCCATTCCTCCATGGATGGGCATTTGGGCTGATTCCAATTCTTGGCTATTATGAATTGAGCTGCTACAAATATAGTTGTACATATGTTTCTGCGTCGAGATGTGACATCTTGTGGATAGATGCCTAGAAGAGGGATAGCTGGGTCCATTGGAAGGGTTATGTCCATTCTGTTCAGAGTTCTCCACACTGCTTTCCACAGTGGTTGAACAAGTTTGCAATCCCACCAGCAGTGAATGAGGGTTCCTTTTTCCCCCGCATCCTCGCCAGCAACGATTGCTGTTGGTTTTCTTTATCATTGCCATTCTGACCGGGGTAAGGTGGTACCTCATTGTGGTTTTGATTTGCATTTCCCTGATGCTTAGGGATGCCGAGCACTTTCTCAGGTGAGAAAAGGCCATTTGTGTTTCCTCCTCTGTGAATTCTCTGTTGAGATCAGTGCCCCATTTTGTGAGGGGGCAGTTTGGGTTTTTGTTATTAAATTTTTTGAGTTCTCTGTAGGTTTTAGAAATCAGGCCTCTGTCTGTGTAGTAGCTGGCAAAAATCATCTCCCATGTCCTCACTTTTTGATAACTAATTACATCTATGGAAATTATCACTCATGTTCCTTTCTTTTTATTTATTTTAAAAATAATTTATTAGGAATTTTAATATATGAACATACTGCAAATAGGTCATATTTCCATTGGCTTATCTTCTTTTGTGTCCTTTCCCTACCCCATTCCACTTAAGGCCTCCTCAGTAAGGGTGATCACTGTGGGGTCATGAATGCCTTAGTCAGTACTGTGGGGAAGGTAATACCTCGCAGTACACCTTCCCACCCAGTGGCTCTTATATTCTTTCCCCTTCAGATTCCTGTCTACTTGAGCTTTAGGAATTGCACTAACTGAGTTAAGAGGGTAAGTCATAGAAAGAGCATAGAAATTACAATCAAAGGGTTGGTGGGATGGCTCAGCAGTTAAGACACTTGCCTGCAAAACCTAATGACCTGAGTTCAGTTCCCCAGTACCCATGTAAAGCCAGAGGCACAAAGGGGTGCATGCATCTGGAGTCCACTTTCAATGGCTGGAGGCCCTGGTGCACCCATTCTCTCTCTGTCTCCTATCTCTCTCTCTGCTCACAAATAAATAAATGAAAATATTTAAAATAATTATAAACAAGAAGTCATTGTGGGATACCCCCTCTCCACAGTGAGTTGTTGGTCAGGGAGGCCCATGAGGCCCCCCAAAATAATTCAGGCTATTGCCAAATCACTTGGGTACCAACCAAATCTAAATGGTAAGCCCTTATTGTTAAAGACACCTCAGGCTGCTGTTGCAGGACACCAAGAGATCTTGCTGAGTCTGAGACAGAAGCAAGCTCCCTGCTGGCTAGCTCCCATAGTGCTGGAAAGTGCTATGTGAGCTGCTCATCAACATGAGAAAGCAGTGGATCCTGCAGGCTACAAAATCAACCAGCCAGGAGACATGTACATACCTGTGCAATAGTGGCACAGTAACTATGTGGGTAATCAATGGTTCTCTGATTGGATATGCGGCTCAGTGGGAGGGAATTCATTCATGCCTGATACTGCGAAGACAGAGGCCTATGACTTGGAAAATCATAGACCCTAGAAGGAAGCTTTCTCTGTTCTTTGGTTAAATGGAAAGGTTATGTCCATCAAAAAGCCTTCTAAATGTCTATGCTTACCTTCTTTGGTCTCATTCTTGGTTGGAGAGTCTGCTTTATACAGACAATGGAAAATACTGGGGAGAACAAAACCCATCATCACAAGAAAGCTGACTTCTTAGCAAAGGATGAGTCATTTCTATCATACCTGCCAAGGCTCAGGAAACACTACAGAGGAAGTGGTGGGTTGAATATGAGGGCTGCTCTCACAGCCAGCCTGAGAACCTCCTCCAGGGAGATGGCCACAGACCCTGAAGAGACTCAAAACTCAGACAAGCAAAAAAATCAAAGGCTGCCTAGAAGTCAACACCAAAGAAAACTTACTCCTGGATTTAGAGCAAATTGCAGAAGAGGGGTGGGGAGATCATGAGTGCCACAGGGTGGGAAGGTATATGCTGAGGTATTGTCTTCTCTTTCTCAGAGACTGACTGGTGCATTTATGACCCCACTGAAGAGGGTCCTCAGAGGAATGGGGCTGGGGGAGAGAGGATATAAGAGTACAACCAGAGAGGAATTTGACCAATATGCAATATGTTCCCACAGTAAAGTTCTCGAGTAAGTAAAAAAAATGCAATGAAATGTATAGTTTGTGAATGAATAAATTAAAATTTTGAATGAAAAAAATTAAAACTGAAGGGAAAAGAAGATTAAGAAAAAGTCAGTTGTTTGACCTTGAAAGATCAAGGAA
The DNA here is from genome assembly GCA_004024765.1 of Zapus hudsonius. NCBI lineage: Eukaryota > Metazoa > Chordata > Mammalia > Rodentia > Dipodidae > Zapus > Zapus hudsonius. The sequence continues at coordinate 23,025 of PVHP010025265.1, read as the reverse complement.
GTTAACCAAGCTCCTCAAGTTTAGTTTTCTCATTAGTAAAATAAATAAACAAGAATGACCAAAAAAAAAATAAATTGAATGACTTCCTCTTGGACTAATCCTCATTCATCCCAGGATTAAGTGAAATAATATATGTGAAAATCCTCCTTTGACATGGCATTATTGCTTACTTCAGTATCATCTGCACTTGGCTTCCTCAGTGGGAGAGACTTTATTTCTTGGTATTCCTTTGGTGCCCACACGCTATAGCTGAATATAATCTGACTTACATCTTGTGTATATCCTGTCCACCAAATAGTTTCAACAGAGACCCCATATCCTGCGATGCCAAAGATAGTTAATATCAAGGTCTTCTTCACAGAAATAATTTACTGACTCCTGTCTGCTTTTTCACTCCCAGGAAGTGTGCAAACATTTGGCTTCCAGTCTGAACCTAAACTGTGCCCAACTTGACCTGTTCAGGTTTGCTGTTTATTTTTCCTGTGGTAACAGGGCAGGAAGGAATACACTTCTGGGATTTGGGACCAAGACAATAATTACTTCTCGGGCTTATCTCCTGCAGCCAGAAGAACACATCTGCTTTTTTTTTTTTTAATTCTGCAGAGAAGGGCAGAATTAAAACTGTCTAGGGATTCCCACTGAGTCTCTGGCATTGAGAAGGAAGGGTTGAAGTCAAGCAAGAACATTTCCGGTTTAAGGGAATGAAAAGTCTTGAAAGTTTGAAGCCAGGTAGATTTCATTGCTATTCTTGAACTAGTAGATAAATGTTGGTAAAAGTCCCACTAATTCTTTGATTTGTTCAATAAGAGTCATTTACTAAAATCAAATGACTCACTGGGCAAGAATTTGACCAGAAACACCTTCCAAGTGATAATTAGCTTGCCAATTTTTCTCTGAGTTTTATGTTATCATAAATATTCATGACATACCCCATCAAATTGTAAGTTCTTCAGGAAACAGTGTTATCAGTTTAAGAAGAACATGAATCAGACTGATAAAGCTAATTGGTTAGGGTTCTTTTTTCTCCTTCATTTTAAATAAAGCTGTTGAAGGTTCCCAGGGTAATGAAGAGCTTTGTTGTTATGACAACTGCTGATTCCCTTCCCTTTGAAGAAGTCGGTGATGTGGTAACACATCAGGAATAATTAAAACAAATGATAAGCCAGACGCATCCACTTGGATGAATAAGCCAGCACAAACTTAAAACCATCACATTGGTGTTCAGTTACTGATTTCATGGCAGGAAATGTACTTAATTTGAGCTGGTCATTTGTCTCACTTGCGCTGTTTCTTATCTGAGAGAGATAGATACATTTGGAGACCTTCACATGTCACATCTCCCAAACTGCCTGCGACACCTGCAGTGAATTTGCCAGGGTGACAGTGCTCCCAGGGTAAGGCTGGAAAAGCGCTTACCTTTAGGAAGATGGACAGTGCCCAGAGCTCCCTAGAACCACTAAGCACCATTCACTTGGTCCATTATGAGGATGTGTTGACATTATCTTTTCCTTCCAGTGGAAGATGCATTCCCAGCAAAGTGTCTGGGACCTGCTCAAAGTCCTCTACTTGAAAGTGGTTAAGCAGGAATTCACTTTAGTCTTTTTTAAAAAAAATATTTTATTTGTTTATTTGCAAGCAGGAAGTTACAGGCAGAGAGAGAGAGACAGAGAGACAGAGAGACAGAGAAAGAGAGAGTGGGCATGGCAGGGCCTCTAGCCACTTTGTGCATCTGGTTTATGTGTCCTGGGGAATTGAACCTGGGTCCTTAGGCTCCATGTTTCGACCAGCCTCCCTTGTTTTACTGCTCTGGTCTTATTGTTTTTAAGTTTTTAATAATTTTACAGGCATCCTGCACTTCTCTCTCAGGCTAGATCACACAAATTACGTAGCAGGGCCTGAGGCTGAGAAATGCTCTCAATGATTGTTTTACATTCATTGGTGGGTTACAAGCAATCTCTGCATCCAAGTCTGAAGATTCCGACTTTGAAGCAAATAAGAATCAACATGGTATTTTACAAATATACAGCATTTAAAATCATCCACAGACAAACGAGCAGAGCCAGTCATGCTGATAAGCTTTAGTTTACATCACAGCTAGTAGAATTCATAGCGAGCACACATATTAATAATAAATGCAGTATGTTTGGGGGAGATATTTCTGCAGAGAGAGGCAAAGGAGAAGAGCAGACAGGTGCACGTTATTTAAAAAATTTATTTATTTATTTATTTTCAAGATACAAGGAGAGAGAGAGAGAAAGAGAAAGAGAGAGAGAGAATGGGCACACCAGGGCCTCTAGCCCCTGCAAATGAACTCCAGATGCATGCACCACTCTGTGCATCTGGCTTTATGTGGGTACTGGGGAATTCAACCCAGTTCCTTAGGCTTTGCAGGCAAGCGCCTTAAACACTGAACAATCTCTCCAGCCCAGGTCCACATTTTTGCCTCTTTCAAACCACACCTTGCTGGTGGGGATAACAGAGGCAGAGTCTTCAGTGGCTATATTTACCAAGCTTCCCTGGATTATAAAGCAACAAATTGGGGGTGGGGATGGAGAGATTTCTCAGTGGTTAAAGGTACATGCTTTTGTAAAACCTGAAGGCCAGGAGTTTAATTTCCCAGTACCCACTGAAAGTCAGATACACAATGTGGCATATGTATCTGGAGTTCATTTGCTGTGGCACTAGGCCTGGGTGCCCATTATCATTCTCTCTCTCTCCTTGCAAATAAATAAAAATAAAATTATTTAAAAAGTAAATAAATCCGGGCCTTGTGGTGCACACCTTTAATCTCAGCACTCAGGAGGCAGAGGTAGGAGGATCGCTGTGAGTTCGAGGCCATCCTGAGTCTACATAGTGAATTCCAGGTCAGTCTGAGCTAGAGGGAGACCCTACCTCAAAACACTAAAATAAGAAAGAAAAGAAAAGAAAGAAAGAAGGAAGGAAGGAAGGAAGGAAAGAAAGAGAGAGAGAAAGAAATAAGAAAGAAAGAAAGAAAGAAAGAAAGAAAGAAAGAAAGAAAGAAAGAAAGAAAGAAAGAAAGAAAGAAAGAAGAAAGAAAGAAAGCAGACACCAGCAGAGGGAGAGACACCGGTGCAATGGGCCATTACTCTTTGGCAGGACAGAAAAACTTCAGTTCCTTATACTAACGTCTTCATGTGAATTAAAGAAAATACATATCAGCACATTCTGAAGAGTGGTATAAAGCACTTAGGACATGTCACAGCATTGCATGAAATCGCCTCTTGCAGCCTTGACCCCATCCTCAAATTCTTTCTCTCCTCCCCTGTGAAACTGTGCTACATGGATGCAGAGGTATTTGGGGAGATCCCAGTGTGTCAGGGTAGAACTAAGCTTGTGTAATGAGGAGTCCTGTGGGCTGAGAAACAGAGAGGCTGCTGTGCCTCCCAGCGATACCCTGAGCACAGTGTTCTCCATACAGAAACAGAAAGAACACGGGCTAAGCTGGCTGAGCCTTGCATAATTCCTGAAATACAAACTGCCCTTCGCTTTTCTTTTAAATCCAGTTAAGTACCCGCAAAGCTCTGAGAAGGGATTTTAATTCTTAATGTGAGAACTGCACATAGAATGAGCATGTCTGGAGATTTTTTTTATCCTCCTTTAAACTAATGAATAAAAGACATTGTGGTTTCTAAGATTGAAATATGTATGTAGCTCATGAACATAATAGAACCATATACTTCATGAAGGCTTATTCTGGACTGTGAGAAGGTAGCTTTTTTCATTTTGTTTGGCATGTTTGTGTGTGGTGTGGTGGTGTGTGATGCATGTGAGTACAGGTGTTTGAGTGCTGTGTGTGTGTGTGTGTGTGTGTGTGTGTGTGTGTGTGTGTAGATCAAAGGACAACCTCAGGTGTCATTCCTCACCTTTTCCTTGTTGGAGGCAGGAGCTCTGTCATTTGCTTCATATGTCTCAGCTGGTCTGCAAACTTCTGGAAGTTTTCTGTCTCTGCCTCCTGTGTCTCCACAGGAGTGCTGGGATTACAGAGATGCCCTATGTGTTTAGCTATATGTGGGTTATGAGGATCACATATATGTGGCAAGCAGGTTATCCGCTGGGTCAATCCACCAGCCCAGTAGCACCACTTTGAGTTTGGGTATTCAGGCTTGAGCAGCAAGCACTTTGTTCTTTGAGGCATCTCCCTTGGCTCAATTAATATATCTTTTAACCAAAAAGGAATTTTGTGATAAGGACTAAGGGACACAAAGTCAATTAGCATCATAGAGATGCATGGAGCAAAATGCTGTAGAATAATACACTATGAAAAATACCAAGTATAAAGTGCTATGTAATGAATAGAACACAAGTTACTATGATTCAGAGTTTCTACGAATAAAAGGATTGAAACTTGGTAAATAGTGAGAAGTGGAGATGGCTTCAAGGTTTATAGTCTGGACAACTGAGTGCTTTCATAAAGTAGCCACAACTGAACGATGCAGTGTTTGCAACTGGACATAGTGAGTTGAAGGCAATGTCCACTTGGTGGTTGGATCATACAGACCTGGACAGACAGATTGGAGGTTGAGAGTTTGGGGTTATTTGTTTCAAAGTTTCATATGTCATCAATGGGATTGCCCCAGAAGATCAAATACACTGGGGGAAAAAAGGCCAAGGGCAGTGTAACATCTTTAATGGGGTCAGTGCTACAATATGAGAAAAAATGACTTGTGTGGTGAGGGCCTATAAAGGCATGAATGAAACCACAGTGATGTTATAGAAAGCAAAGAACAGTTTCATAGGAATGAGAAGGGGTCATTCATGGTCACAGTTGTTTCAATGGACTTAAAGAGATGACCTGGAAATTGCCCACTGGAGGACAATTCAACAGACTCCTAATGTGATGAGATTGGAATTATCGCGTGCAGTTGGCTGAAGTGTAACTGTCTGAGAAAGAAGTGCAAGTATAGGGACATGGCTCAGGAGTTAAATAAAGGTGCTTATTCAAAGCCTGACAGTCTGGGATCAGTTCCTCAGTACTCATGTAAAGCCAGATGCAGTGGTGCATGTGTCTGGAGTTCCTTTGTGTGGAAAGCCCTGGCATATCCATACTCGCTCTTCCTCTGTTTGCCTCTCTCTCTTTAGTAATTAAACAAACAAATAAACAAATAAACAAACATACAAACAAACATATATAAATGAAAGTGTGAATGAACTCTCCCAAGGCAGCATAGTTATGATTGATGTATTAAAGTCTTCCAAAATTTGATTTTTTTATATCAACAAATTACATTTTATTACTAGGGAAATTATCAGAGGAATGAATGAAAGGCATATATAAAGGAATTTATACTGTTGTTTATAATGATAAAAGGGAAACAACCTTAATGTTCAAATCTAAGGCATTAAGTAACTTATGATTCAGTTATATGGTTAAAAAACTCACCATTAAAATGATGTTGAAGAAAATATGCAGGCATTAAAAATGCCTGGGAAGTATGTTTTCCAAGTCCTCTGCATTGAAATGGATATCAGTTTTTAATTTTTGAGGGACACACTGAAGGCCACCTGCTCCCAAACTAAGCTTGGCATGAAGGGAAGACAGAAGGAAATCAACAGAACCTTTTCTTCTCTTCATCCCTTCCTGGCCTGTCTTCTTTCTTAATTGGAGGCTCCTGAATCTGCTAGTTTGCTGTGAACAAGTACTCTGAAAAAAGGGGCTTATCATGCTGGATATTGTGAAAAATGAAGATTCTCCTGAATTGGGAAGAAAAATCAGTTAAGTTTATAATGCTAAGGAAGAAGAAGGTATAAGGAAGGAGAATGAAAGCTGGGTGTGTGAACGAACACGTATGAGGAACAGAATCGAGAAGGGGGAGATACAGGCAACCAACATATTTTAACTTTTATGTGAAGGAAAAAGCTTGCTGATCGACCTGCAAAATGTAAGCAGATGCATACATGAGGCTGTAGGTCAAGAAGGGCTGAAGTTTAAGGATAAGATTATTTGCAGGGAATAGGAAAGAAGCAACGTATAATGGGTACCTTGTTGCTTTTGGTATTAAGTCCATGATGCCCCAAGGGGCCTGGAGCAGAGTATTAGCGGATCAGTCATGGGAATTTCCCTGTGTGGATATGTGGGTGAATGAAGTCCTGCTTCTTCATCTCATCCTTGTCTGTAACATCTACTTATTGAATTCTCCTGATCAAGACACTGAGGAGCATGGGAGAATGATGAGAGATGGGAAGCCAGCCTGATGGAACTTACGTCTGGTAGGGGAGATGGATCACAGCCATTTGAAAAGTTAACTACATTTCAAGGTAATTTTGTCATAAGTGATGAAAGTGGCATAAAGAATCAGGGAGACGATTAATCACAACTGGAGCAGGGAAGGAAGATTTCATATTAGTTTTACATTGCCTTTGTGTATTTATTTATTTCTCCTTTCCAATAAGGTAAGGCACTGCCATATTCATCATCAAACTCTATCACATTTCCTGGTACATGACAATCACTTAATAACCATTGCTGGATAAACGCACTAATGAATGAGCAAATAGACAAACCAAGTCACATTTGAATAGGTAGAAGGAAGAAAAATTCAATCCAGAGAGATTATGGTCCCATATAAAAATGCAGAAGCAAGACGAAAAGAAATTGACAGTTACGGAGTATTTACGTGCCAGACACTGTATTACCTTCTTTACGTACATTCATGTCATTTAATGTCATAACCATCTCTGAAATGGTTATGAATATCCCACTTTAAAGAATGAGAACTTGGTGTTGGGAATGTAGCTAAATTGGTAGACATCTTGTGTAAATATTAGCTTTAATCCCCAGCACCCCATAGAACAGGCATGGTGGTTTACATCTGTAATCCCAGCACTGCGAAGGTGGAGACAGGAAGATGAGAAGCTCAAAGTCATCCTTGCAAATATTGCAAGTTCAAGGCCAACTTGGCCACATGAAATCCTGCCTTGGAAAAAAAAGGAAAGAAAGGAAGAAAAGAACAGAAAAGGAAAGAAAAAATAAAAAGACAATGAAAATATGAAGTCTCAAATGGATCAAGCAAGTGGTTCCTTACATTGGGAGTAGATGGCAGGCTGGGTGCAGGACCGAGAATTGGGTTCACATGAATTGGTGTACAGATTTAGTGACCTCTAGCTCAACGGATGCACATCAAGGTACTGTTCTTTAATCCACCATGACTACTAGTTACATTTTAGCATACAGGTCGTGTAGATGGCTTGAGTTCCCCAGGCCAATCATGCCAAGTCCCAAGTCCTCATGGTGGTAAAAAGGCTCTATAGAGCCTAGTCTGTGCATCCCTGTCTGGTTGCATTCTCAGATATCTACCCCCACTCATCAGTAACCATACCTAATCCCACTTATCAATATCCATACTTAACCCCAATCATCAATATCCATACCTAACCCCAATCATCAATATCCATACCTAACCCCACTCATCAATATCAATTCCTAACCCCACTCATCAATACCCATACCTAACCCTACTCATCAATATCCATTCCTAACCGCACTCATCAATAACCATACCTAACCCCACTCATCAATATCCATACCTATCCCCATTCATCAATACCCATACATAACCCCACTCTTCAATACCCATACCTAACCCACTCATCTATATCCATACCTAACCCCACTCAGCAATATCCATACCTAACCCCACTCATCAATACCCATACCTAACCCCACTCATCAATATCCATACCTAACCCACTCATCAATATCCATACCTAACCCCACTCATTAATATTCATACCTAACCCCACTCATCAATATCCATACCTAACCCCTCTCATCAATATCCATACCTATCCCCACTCATCAATACCCATACCTAACCCCACTCATCAATATCCATTCCAAACCACACTCATCAATACCCATACCTAACCCCACTCATCAATATCCATACTCCAGCTTTCCTGAACTATGCTTGGACACTCACCCTTCCAAACTCCACACTCTTCTCCATGTCTCCAGGGTCCTTCCTCAACTTTCCAAATTTAACTCCATGCTCACTTCCTCCTTTTCTGACTTTTAAATAACTCTGAATTGATCTTTTGTCTTCAGGAGACTCCATCAGAGGATCTTCTCTTTCCTCCTAAGTAGAGTGCTAATGGATTCCTCTTATTTCTCTTTTCCTGAAGAGGCCTTGGCTGGAATGTTGTTTAATATTTCTACAGCTCCAATGGCCTGTGTACTTCACTATTGTGAAACACAAGAAAAATTGGCTCATTTATCCTCATGACTATGACTAAAATTTTGAACATCAGTAACTGTTAGACCTCCTCCTGTCATCCCACGGAAACTTAAAAGGAATTGAGGCCATCTGATTCATTCACAGTCCTGTGTATATTTTCAGTTTTATCTGGTTCCGAAATTCCCAAACTGCACCCACTTACATTCTGACAGTTTTGGGGCGTCAGCTGTGCTGTTCCAGAGGAACAGTGACAATAGCCATTGCAGTTTCTGACAAGAGGGTGGCCAGAATGTAACTGTGCCAGCCTCGATCTCCTCCAGACAACTTTGGAACTTCAGATTCTGGGAGGAAAATGTAGGCATCCCAAGAGAGGTCCTTTCTCAGCAGCAGCATGAAACAACACCCTCCTCTGGCTCTGGGGATTAATTAGCACTGCTCTAAAAGAAATCCTGTACAGAATTTTACTTCTTTGCACAGAAAGCTATTTTCGAGTTGCTTTCAATAATAGCACCAATTTGCTATCATTAAATGACATAAAAGACGATGGTCTCCTCACCTACGTGAGGTGTGTGTGTGTGAGAGTGTGGTATGTGTAGAGTGTCGTGTGTAGTGTGTGTGTGTGTGTGTGTGTGTATGTGTATAGTATTTTCACTTGTGCATAGGTGCATCCCAAGTATTTATGTGCCCCAAGGGCTTGTGTACAGAGGACAGAGGTAGACATTGGGTGCTTTTCTTTACCTCTCATCTGCATATGTCCTGGAGAAGGGGTTTCTCACTGAACCTGGAGCTGTGGTTGTTGGTAAACTTGATGTCATTTCATTTTTTTGGAGGGTGAATTCTTACATGTGAACTTGTTGTGGTCAAGTATTGGAAAAACATCGATGTTGTCAGATTGCCCTCACAAAAGGTGGAAAACATGTTACATGAGATCTCGTTCTTTTTAATACTAGAATTCTCTATTGGGAAAATCATTTGAAGCTAGTTAAAATCTAAATTTGAGAATTTGAATCCTCTCCTCCTGAGCTCAGTCTGGTAGAAACACAAAGCAACTGCTTGAACGTGAACTATGATGAAGTTTTAATATCATACATAATTCATATTGTTCATGTCTTGAGCTTGCCACCTGAAGATACTCACTTGACGTGCTTACTGAATCCCTCCCATGTCCAAGGGACTGCACTATGGCTGGAGTCAATAAGGTACCTGCAATGTGGTCCCCTACTCTGAAGGAATTATTGGAAGCCTGGGTGATGTTACCCTGTCAGTCAGTCATGATAAACGAGCTAGAAGCTGGAAATAATATTAATGAGCAACATTATGAAAAATGTGTTCCATTGTTTAGGCTCTAAACACACAAAACAGTGAAAGGCTCAAGGAAAATTAATTTCCCTTACATGTCCTCTGAAATTATGTAAAAAGAGTAAATGGTATAGAATATTTGTAAACAAAGGTGGTTTGATTTTCATTTTTCCCACTACCCTAGAGTGTAAAATACACCATTATAAAGACATCAAGAACAGTCAGTATCTTGAATTTCTTTCTAAAGTCCCTGCCTAATTCTTTTGGCTACAGTCTCACAAAGATATCCAGTTAAAGAAGTCACTAAGCACATGGAAGAAATGTCAAAGAAAATTCATGAAGCGTTACAGTTCCTTCCTTCCTTCCTTCCTTCCTTCCTTCCTTCCTTCCTTCCTTCCTTCCTTCCTTCCTTCCTTCCTTCCTTTCTTTCTTTCTTTCCTTCCTTCTTTCCTTTTTTCCTTCCTTCCTTCCTTCCTTCCTTCCTTCCTTCCTTCCTTCCTTCCTTTCTTTCTTTCTTTTTTTCTTTCTTTCTTTCTTTCTTTCTTTCTTCTTTCTTTTTTAGAATAGCATAATGATCTCTTATGGATCTGTCCCCATAATGGAAGTGAACAGGACAGATACAGACATATTCAGAATGTCATTGTGCAGATTTGGCCAGCATTGAATTACAAGCAGGAGACAGTAAGGTATAGCCAGAAGGGACTCTGCTCATTGTTACGTTCTCAGTAATTCTTTTTGTTGGTGATGGCTGGGGAGGTGTTTGTCCTTTTAGTGATCTGAGAAACAATTCATAGAAGAGACAAAGTAAGGAATTAGAGAAAGGTTTAGTGTAGAGAGACAGCACTCAAGAATGAGTGTGGGCTTCTTGGAGAGATACAGCAGACTTCTCTTGGGTTTTATGCTAACTCTAGGTGATGTGGAACAGGGTCTTGTGGGTTATTTTTTTGACTAGGGGGTGACTCGGCAAGGAATGTTTTATTTGTCTTCTCAGGGTGCAGGATAGATCAGAAAACAACATTTGAAGCTTTTTAGAACCATGATAGCTGTTGAGGATGGTCTACAGATGAAATATTCCTTCTTGGTTTTTTTGCATTTTCCCCTTTGATCCCTTCCTGTTCGCCAGACAGTTTCTATTACACTTGGAATTTAGAAAGCATTCCATAAATATTGGCCAAATGAGAAACTGAGAATGCTGTGATACCAGTAACATGTTGCAAGTTTTCACTTAAATTCAATCTTGATCTGCATAGAAAATCTATTAAAGGACAAACTCTGAGATGTCTTTGAAATTTTGAAGGAAAATCCTTGAGAAGATTAGAGAAGGTTGCAGAAGTCAAGGTGAAATACAAGACTGTGGAGACTAAGTGCTTGGTACATTGGTTGGCAGAAATGAAACGGCAAGAACTGCTCTTTGTGGTGGGTGTTGTGGTGCCTTACCAGGTCATCCTAGAGGACTAAGGTCCTAATTCCCTGACCCCTGGGGACATGGTGGGTGACAGCTCTTATCTCATAGATTTCACTTAGCCTGTTTCCTTAGGAGCTGCCCTCATCTCTAGGGAGGGCCAGGCTTGAGGATTACTGAATCCATGCTCTTTGCAAGCTCTGCAGAGCTTTCACAGCTCCCAGGCCTTCCATGGGACCACCTGAGCTTAGATTTCACCTGCATCATAATTCTACTCTTCCAATTTCATTATCATTCTGTGTTAGTAACATTTTGCATTACTATCACCAAGTGTCCCATTAAAAAAAGGCAACTTAAAAGAGAAAGGGTTTCTTGTGGCTCACAGTTGAGAAGAATACAGTCCGTCATGGAGGAGAAGGCAAAGAGAGAGCTGCTTGGTCCATGGGGCCCATCAGGAAGCAGACACAGTGAAATTATAGGGCTCAGGTCATTTTTTTATTTTCCCTTTTCATTCATTCAGGAACCCCAACCCATCGGATGGTGCTTCCCACATTTAAGTTGAATCGTCCTCCTTAGTTAAACTTCTCTGGAAAAAAACACTCACTGACATTTCCAAAGATGTGTCTTGTTAGTACTCTAGCTTTTTCTTAATCCAATCAAGCCGACAAAAAAAAAAGAAAGAAATTAACCATCACACCTTGTTTCCCTCACTTGTTGATGTTAGTTCCCATAAGCACCCTCCAATAATATCATGCAGTTTTCTGTCTTAGCCAGCTTGTTGAGGAAACTTAATGAAGACATACTATGTTATTATTGTTGTTGTTATTATTATTGATAAGTAGAGAGAAAGGCATTCTTCTAAAAGCTAAAACATCCCAGGGAGAATTATGCTTGGAGGTGGGGGTGGGTGGGGTGTTTTATGCACAGTGTTAGGCAACCATGTGTCCTTCCAATACAATGGTTAGTGATTCAGAAAGGGCTGTGTTGGCTTGCTTGGGTCAGAACAAAAGTTATCTGTGTGTGTCTTACAGAGACAGCATTTCACACTTAAATTACACGTCTGCCAAGAGTGACACATGTACACATTTTACCACCAAAACATTCCTTGCTACAGTTTTGAATTTCTTTACATGTTGTTGCTTATTCTCCTTTTGTGTCTTTTTAAACTTTTTACTGACAACATTCATAAATATAGACAATATACCATGATCATAATCATCTCCCACAACCTTCCCTTCCCACCTCTCATATTCCTCCTCCACTGAATCCCTTCTTCATTTCAGCTAATCTCTCTTCTGGTTTTTTTATACTTATTTGCAAGCAGAGAGAGGTAGAAGAGAGACAGAGAGAATGGGCACACCAGGGCCTCCAGCTGCTGCAAACGAACTCCAGACACATGTGCTACTTTGTGCATCTGGCTTTACATGGGTACTGGGGAATTGACCTCAGGTTTTTAGGCTCTGCATCAAACAATTTAACTGCTGAGCTATCTCTCCAGCCCTGTCTCTTCTATTTTAATGTCATCAGTTTTTCCTCCTATTATGCAAGTCTTATGTAGCATCCATTACTGTGAAGTCCTGAATATCAAGGCCACTTTGTGTCTGGAAGATAGTATTTATTTTTTTCCTATTTTGATTTATCTTTATTAAATAATATGTAATTTAAGAACATTTATGATTTTACACATTGCCTTTTTAAGTAAGTGGTTTGCCATTTCAATTACATTAGTAAAGACCACATTCGTTTTGATGTATCAGTTATGTTTATATTTCTTTTTCCTAAACTGAAATATAAGGAATCTTACATCTTTAAATAATAGAAGATCAGGCAGGTTTATCTTGTCTATTGTTTGTCAACTTGAGACAAGTAGTCCATATTTAATTATTCAACCATGAAAAGCAATGTGATTTTCAAAAGCATATATGTGATGTAAATCTTCACAATTAACTGAGAATTAAAGATGTAGGTTACCAAGATCAGGCATCCAGAGCTGTGGCTTTCTGTTCATGTTCTCAAATGGGTCCCCTAAACCTTTCACAAATGTTAAAAATTTATCACAAAGAACTATGTCAGGCAGGGAGATAGCACAGATCCATGTGTTCTTCCACACTTGACAGAGTGACCCCCATGGCCAGGGGTCAGCAGCTTTAATTTCTCAAGAAAAGTCCAGGACATTACAATCATAGCTGATATATATGTGTATATATATCTATATATATCTATATATCTATCTCTATCTCTATCTCTATATCTATCTATCTATCTATCTATCTATCTATCTATCTATCTATCTATCTATCATCTATCTATCTATGTAGCTTATTTGCCACTCAAGGCAAGAGGAAAATTCACTTTTGGAAATTTCACTGAGGTCAATCAGAAAACACCAACAGACACATCCCAAACATGATGGCTCATGCAAATCACGCTTGCCCTGGATGGGACTTCTCTTCAGTCATGCCAGGGGGTCTCAGCATGAGACAGACTAGGTCATCACTAGGTTAGACCACACTTGTACTCAGTTTAGTTTCACCTGACAAACCTCTGTCCAAAATGTCACAAAGTATTTCTTCTCTCTCTCTCTCTATCTTTTATTTATTAAGTAGAAACTTTGTATGAACAACTCATGTGTTGGAGCCACCATGTTCCTTCCTCCCCGCCCCCATTCCACTGAGGGTCCTGCTCAGGGGGATTGCTGGTATGCGCAGTGGGGTTGAGGGCTTGAGCTGTGGGAGCAGCAGTCAGTCACTGGGTGGGGGGCAATGCCTCTGAGTATTCCCTCCCACACACTACCATGGCTTTTACAATCTTTCTGGGCCCCCTCTTTTGCAAAATTCCCTGAGCCATGGTGGGTGAGTTTGAGTCTGGAAGATAGTATTTTAGGCAGCCCTCTCCTTCCTTCGGATTTGACATTCTGTCTGCCACCCCTTGAAAAATAGTCCCTGAGACTGGGGTAAGATAGAGATGTCTCACTTAGTGCTGAATCACTGTCACTTCTCAGTACTTTGGTGAGTTTTGGTCATTGCCAACTGAAAAGAGAAGCTTTTCTAACCAAACAATGAGAGTAGCATTATTATATGGGCATAAACAGAAGGACTTAGAGGGCAGTTTGGTGAGTATTATATATCCATTTAGCCAGATAACAGTTGTAGTTTTCACCCTGGGGATTATGACCTCCTAAACCATAGGCTTTTCATTAAGTCTTTACTACCCAGCATCCCTCCCCTTGAATTAGGCCTCAAATCCAATCACAGAGCAGTTGGCTAGAATTACTCCATAGGTTCATACTGATAATTCTAGTCTAAATTCAGGAACACTGAGTTTTCATATTTACATTTTAGCCTTATTGGAATGGAACTGCCTGGTAGGCGAATTCTCTACCACTGAGCTTCATTGCCTACCCTTTTTCTTAATTTTTATATTGCATCTGCATTTCTTTATTTAACTACTAAAATCTTAATTTTCAAAGATGTAGTCGATGATTGAATCAGAATATTATATAATTGCTCACACAGTTCCAGTATTACAGATTCAAGCAACACTAAGACCATCACTGCCTATATAATTACTAAAAATAATTAAAAATTTTGCATATACCTTCCCCATTCTCCCATTAATTTTTATAGCTGCACTATACATTCCCTAAGCATATCACCATCAGTAATATGCCTTTGCCTTTTAACGCTCATCTGATCATAGTTCCATAATAACTGTGTGCTTTATAGATTTACTTCTTCTCATCAGCCCTGTGTCTATGTCTCTCTGGTGTTTTGGTTTCTCTGAAGTTCATTTTTAGCCTATTCCCCAGGAAGGACCCACGAGAGTGGTGTTCTTTGAGTTCTTGCATGCTGATAACTGTCTGTTTATACCCTTTATGTCTTAAAAGTCAATTTCCTGCATAAAAATCACAAACATTTCTTTCTCCTTCCTTTAGACATTTTAAAAAGTATATGAATTAGGCCACTGTTGTCTTTGACATAAAGCATAGCTTTGGGAGAATCTCATGGGAACCTAAGTTTTCCTTTGTAAGTCAGTTGCCTTCCTTTAGGTACTTGAGTGACTTTTTTTTTTTTAATACAGTGACTCATTAGACTTGGTGCTGGTCAGTCTGAGTTGGTGTTCTGGGACATGTTTTGTGTTCTTTCAGTATATGGCTTTATATTTCTTTTTAATTTCAGGAGACGGTTTTGATTTACTGTTTTTCCCTTCCCCTTTCCCTTCCCCTTCCCCTGACCTCCCTTCCCCTCTTGTCCCCTCTCCCTCCTCTTCCCTCCCCTTTTCCCTCCCCTCCCTCCTCCCCTCTCCCTCCTCCTCCCCTCCTGTCCTGTTCCATTCCCTTCATCAGGTATTGTGGTAGTTTAAATAATGTCCTCCAATAGATTCAAAAGTTTATTATAATTGTAAATTGTCTTCAGCCAGTTCTGGCTGGATGAGGTATGTCACCTTGGCCAGATGTTAGGGTTCAGCCCTAAGGTGTTTCTGGGGTGGGTCTGGAATTCTAGCTTTACATATGCAAAAGTCAGTCTGAGCTCAAACCTGGAGTTCCTCTTGTTAGTTAGTTTGGAGTGTGCTTGCTGGCTTGAGGTGCTGGTGGTGGATTTTTCTGTCTCTGCTTGGGTCTGTGAAAGGGCGCCAGCCTTTTTTTCTTAACTTCCCCTGGGTCTGTTACTGCAATAAATTCTTTCCTCCCCAAAATTGTGCCTGGTTTGGAGATTCATCCCAGTGACATGTGGCTGACTACGACAGGTATTCCCATATTATGCACATAAAATTTCCTTTGCCCACTTTTTGGGTCACTTCCTCTTTGATCTTTTTTCTTTCTGCTAAACATTTTTTCTCAAGTTTCCTCTCTCTTTTCTTAAAATACACTCTGTACATTTGTGCTTCTTCTAGTTTTGGAAGCAACTTTTTCATTTGTCCTTTCCTGTGTTCTGTCATTTGATTACTGAGTCTTTTACAATTTGTATTATTTTATAATATCTTTTAGCTCATTTTGAAATAGGTTACAGTTTTGATCTGTCTCTTTTTGATACGCTTTTATTATCAGAGTGAAGTTGTCTGTTCATTATTCTCTTTCATCTGGTAACAACTTTGCATAAGACTTGACATTGACACTTTTCTGTTGCACACTTTTATGTAAAGTTGGGTTTCTAAGATGTCAGAGCCTGGTTCAAAGCTGGGGTAACTATGGAGAGTTCCCTCTTCAGTTGCTCTCTGCCTCCACTGTTCACTGCATCTATTCTTTCCTTCCTCTTGACTTGGCCCATCGCACTCAGCTTTGATTCCATCCCAGCAGTTTCTTCCCAGTATGGGATTCTTTCCTGTCCTGGAAGAGAGATCAAAAGCACTCCATGTCTTCTGCTCGCAGGGTCCCCACACTAGCCCTTGCACTTCCCACTGTTGGGTTGGATGAGTCTGCTTGAGAGTGGTGTGAGAAACAAAGGACCTATCACCACAGTGAGTCAATTAACCCAGGATAGGTCCACGAGACAGAAACCAGTGATCTCCAATACAATCCAAAGCAGAAGTACAGAGACAATTAAGATCTCAACAATAAAGCTGACTTGAAACTCACCACCATGACTCAGGGAACTGAGAGGAAGAGGAGTGGAAAGATTGTAAGAGCCATGTTGGGGGAGAATAATCAGAGACATTGCACCCCTCAGTAACAACACACAAGAGGGGTCACCTGGCTACCTCCTGTACTACTCATAACCCCCTACTCCATGGACTGATTCAGTATGCCCACTGAGGAGGGCCCCCAGTGGGTTGGGGACAGGAGGAGGGAATTGGGGATACCATTATAAGATTCCCTCATAGAATGTATCTAATTAAGGAGAATAAAGATATCAAAAAAAAAAAGCATGGCTAAAACTCTCTTTGACTTGTCTTCAAAAATTTGCTTAATGGTGTACCTGAAACAAAGTGAGTATGTGTCCACAAGCTCACTCTCACACACCTGATTAAAGTAACAGACCTGCGCCTGAAATCTTTGTGAAGGTTCTGGGTGTTCGGGCTTCCTTTACAAATCACTCACTTTAGTTTCATTGTGTGTGAAATGGGATGCTTCCTAGCATCATGCTGAGCCTGGGTGACATAATGCTGGGGAATGAGAGCTGGAGGCAGCACTCAGCAGTCCTCAGCCCCCAGGAAATATGATGGGTGTTAACCAAGCACACACTCAGAAGGAAAAGGAAAATCAGGCTTAGTTAGGGGAAGTAATGGAGGATCATAACAGTTTGGAAAATAAATTCTGCTTAATACCAACCCTTGAGAAGAAAAAGATGGCCTTTGCGTGTGTGTGTGTGTGTGTGTGTGTGTGTGTGTGTGTGTGTGAGTGTATGTATGTGTATGTGTGTGAGTGTGTGTGTGTGTGTGTATGAGAGCGGGGAGGAGATAGAGATGAGAGAATGCATGCACGTGTTTGTATGTATGTGAGTGTGTGTATGTGTATGTGTGTATGTGTGTATGTGTATATGTGTATGCATGTGTGTATGTGTGTGTATGTGTGTATGTGTATGTATGTGTATGTCTGTGTGTGTCTGTGTGTGTGAGTGTATGTATGTGTATGTGTGTGAGTGTATGTGTGTGTGTGTGTGTGTGTGTGCACATGAGTACAGAGGGCAGAGGACAACCTTGGGTATCCTTTCTCAGGTGCTATCTTTTTTTAAGACATGTTTTCTTACTGGACTGGTAGCCAGCAAGCCACAGGGATCCTCTTTCTCCATCTCCCCAACACTGAGATCCTAAGCATGTGCCATGATGCCCAGCATCTTTATGTGGGAATCAGGGATTGCACTCAGGTCCTCTCATCCTTGCAAGAGAAGCACTTTACAACTGACTCTTCAGTCTGCACGCTCGTGACCCTTTGTTGCTTATTTATTCTAGACTGGCAAGATTCCCCCCATCACCAAATGTATCATAATCAGTGCTTTTTTTTTAAAGTCTACCTCTGGGGAGACAAGAGATTTATTAAGTATATATCTTAATACTTAATCTTATAGAACGTGATTCAGTATCGAAATGATGGTGCATATATCACATGAAGGTCAGACACTTGTTATAATTTGGAAATTGACTTCTGGTAGTGATCTAGGGCCAGATTGGAAATTACTCCACCGGGCCAGTACGTGCTTGCCAGAAACCTCTGTTAGGTCTCCCCAGGAACCGAGTTGGAAGGTCATTTATAACTATGATAATTATGAATAAATTGGAGTCAAGTGATACATCAATGTGCGTTGGTAAGGATTACTAGAATATTCAACCACAACAAGTTTAGTTGGCTCGAAGTGTGGTTCTTGGCAGACAGCATAACACAAACCTTCCCTGCCCCCACTAAGTTGGCTATTTTGTGGTGTTTGCTTGTGTGATAATGGAAGCATGTGGTGCATGTGTGTGTGAGTGTGTGTATATGTGTTTGTGTGTGATGCACACACATATATGCACATGTGAATATGGAGGCCAGAGGACAATCTTGGCTGATGTTCCTTAGTTATGTCATGCTCTTTAAAAAAATTTATTTATTTATTTGTAAGCAGAGAGGGAGAAGGAGAGAGAGAGAGAGAGAGAGAGAGAGAGAGAGAGAGAGAGAGAGAGAGAGAGAGAGAAAGAGAAGAGAGAATAGGTGCACCAGGGCCTCTAACCACACTGCAAATGAACTCTAGATGCAGGTGCCACTTTATGCATCTGGCCATATATTGGTACTGGGGAATCAAACTCTGGTCATTAGGCTTTGGAGGCAAGTGCTTTAAGCGCTGAGCCATTGTTCCAGCCCCATCCTCCTCTTTTTGAGACAAGGCCTCTGTTTGGCTGGGACCTCACCAATTGGGTTTGTCTGGCTGGCCACCAAGTCCCAGGAATCCGCCTATCTCTGATTCCCCAATGCTGGGATTATGAGCATATATTACAACACTTGGCATTTTACATAGGTACTAGGGATCAAAGTCGGGTCCTCACACTTGCAAGATGAGCACTTTACTAAGTTATTTCCTCATCCCTGTTTTGAGTTTTATTGAACAACAGCGTGTGTTGTGAAGTAGGTATCCCTCTAGTCTCTAACCATCACCCCATTTGTTCAGTGATAAGACGCCTATTG
Source organism: Zapus hudsonius (assembly GCA_004024765.1). Lineage (NCBI taxonomy): Eukaryota > Metazoa > Chordata > Mammalia > Rodentia > Dipodidae > Zapus > Zapus hudsonius. Next base: position 4,034 of record PVHP010025265.1, on the reverse strand, counting down.
CCATCTCCACTTAGATAGAGGCTATTTTCTCAGGGCTGAGGTGAATTCCTGATAAATAGTAATTGAATTATTCATCATTAATTGACAATCCAGTGTAAAGAAATAATATAGTAGGCAAGGGTTATAGTTCAGTTGATAGAGTATTTGTCTGGTATACATGAGCTCCTGGGTTCAATCCCCAGAACAAAAAAAAAATGAAAGAGAGAGAGGGGGAAGAAAAGGAAGGAAGGAAAGAAGGAAGGAAGGAAGAAATAGTGGCAGGGAAAAGAGGAATTATTGAATAGATGCTCTAGGAATTTATTGCATAGAAGCCTAGGTTTCTGCTAAATGTCTCACGGGGTCCCCCTCCCACACAACAAAGAGTTATCTTATTCTAAACATCAATCAATTAATGGCAGTGGTACATCAACGAAGATTACAACGCTCCTCACTGTTATGTGCAATGCTCGTGTACATGGAAATCATTTGTGAGTGCCTCTGGAACCGTGGCTGAAAGCACAAAGAGGAAGCAAGCAAACTTAACCACGATGAGTGACAGTCCTTTGCTATGACACCTGGGAGGAAAGAGATGACAAAGAATGTATCTTGTCTCCTATGTGACCTGCGCTGAGATCTCCCTCTTCTGAAGTCACACACATTAGTCCACAAACTTTTACAACTAACCAAGTTGCTTTCTGGGTGGGGAATGCCTCCCTGGGATGTCACCAATGTTGGTCAGGGTGGATGTTTGGAATACAAATTGTGATACATTACAGTGGTTCCGAGCAACCGAGGCATACAATTAGCTAATTTGTGTTTGCACTGTGGGTATCCCCTACCTCACCAGCCAGCACGAAGGGCTCTTATGCCTGCATCAGGGCAGGACTGACGTGAATATTTTTAAAAACATATATGTGTATGACTTGAGGACTTGAAACCAGAAGGTGTTTAGCTGGGCATGAAGTCAGGAATAAGTGGGGCTTATGGTGATGTTAACATTTGCTTTTCCTTTGCTCTTGAATGATGGCATGGAGGAGTGTGATCGACCGAGGAGGAGTATAGACAGCTCCGTAGGTGTGATGCAAGGGTAGCTCTGGGGGTGTAGTAGACCGTGGCTTATGAAAACTCTATGGGTGTGACAGACTGGAGTGTGGGGAGTTCTGTGGGTGTGATACATGAAGTATGCAGAGCTCTGTGGGTATGATGTGTGGGGCATGGGTGGTGGATGTGAGCAGACAGGTCAGAGGTGAAGCTGGCTGAGGGAAAGCCTGAGACACAGAGGCCTCCATCCTGTCACTGTCTTTGCTCATTTCCACCCAGAGGATGGCATGTGAAGGCAAACTTCACTTTAAACACGTTCACTTTGCAGGGTCTTATTTCCCTTCCCCACTCCAATTTCCCTGGTTCATTTTCTCTTAATTGGTCCTGATTGGAAGTCATCATAAATCAGAATAATTTCTCTTTCATGCTCTTCAAATTTTAACTTACCAAAAAAAAAAGTCTTTAGCTGGAAATGTCCATAAAAAATGAATGTCGGTGGTTTCATCTTTAACAGGGAGAAAATGAAGCTCCGACATTCTGGGAGTCACAGTCAAGCTACCTCAGTATGATTGTGAATTGATTTATACAGGGCCTTTAAGAAACTTCATGTCCTTTTTGGAATAGACTGAGCAGGAATCACTCTTGCACAAATCTAGAAATTATAGCCACCCGTGAAGTTCAATGTTGTGTCTGTCTTAGCTCGGGTCTGTACTAGGCTGATAATTTACTTTGAGATTCAAAAAGGCAATTTGACTGCTATCTCATTCTTGAAATGACTTATTTAATACTGAGTATTTAGATAAAGAGCAAAGATTCTTCCCTTTCTTCCCTCCCTCCTCCCTTCCTCCTTCTCTCCCTCCTTTCTTTCTTCCTTCCTTCTTTCCTTCTTCCCTCTCTCTCTCCCTTCCTTCCTTCCTTCCTCCCTCTCTCTCCCTTCCTGTCTTCCTTCCTCCCTCCCTCCATCCCTCTCCCTTCCTTCATTCCTTCTTTCCTTCTTTCCTTCCTTCCTCTCTCTCCCTTTCTTTCTTTCTTTCTTTCTTTCTTTCTTTCTTTCTTTCTTTCTTTCTTTCTTTCTTTCTTTCTTTCTTCCTTCCTTCCTTCCTTCCTTCCTTCCTTCCTTCCTTCCTTCCTCCCTCCCTCCCTCCCTCCCTCCCTCCCTCCCTTCCTTCCATGTTTATCTTGCATGCTGAAGTTTCATTCATTCTATGATCACCACCAGGAGCTGTGTGTGTCTTCATACAAGTATGACTTACATACATATGAAGAGAAGTTTCACATGTCTCCTGAGCTCCTAATTTGCCAGTGGCAATGTTTGGTTTTCTGGTCTTTACTTGAGTAATTTAACTCTATCGCACCAAAGACATTTGTACAACAGAATTTGTGAGTTTACTAGAGATTAAATCTAGATTCTTGACCAGGGGCAGCGTGTGTGAGAGTTACTTCATTTTGAATAACCACTGAACTAATTTTATCTAGTCAATTAGCCTTGATTAGCAGAGACTAGGCAAAAGGCTTAGGGAAAGGTGGCAAAAACCCAAGAACCTAATTTAAATCAAAAGATAATCTATTTATGTTCTATGTTTGTTCTGGAACTTTCTTTATTCTTTTTTTTTTAAATAAACAGGTGTTAAGGATTGAATTCATGACCACACATAGTAGGACCATACTCTACCATCATGCTATATCCCCAGTCCTCGGAAGTTTCTTTTAATTATTATTATTATTACTTTTGTTGGTACTAGGGTTTGAACCCAAGGCCTCATGAATGCTAGGCAAATGCTATACCACCAAACTATATTCCTCCCTTTAAAAATTTTTATAACTGTGTATGTAGCAAGAAAGCCCTAGATTTGAGAGACATGACCTGCATTTTCCAATACTGACGGTCTCTTTCTCCTCTCCTCGCTCTATGGAGATTCCTTCTAACAAAGACCTCACCTGCTGTCATTTCAGGAAGGTTCGTAGGAGGGTTGCCATGCATTATTTTTACTTGATGGCTGTATGACCTTGAACAAGTATTGAGTTTATCTCTTCGTAAAATGTAGACCGTCACTGCTTTAATTGCTTCGCGGGGTTATGAGGCCGAGAGCAGTAAATACCAGTTATGACCCTGTTGAAATACCAAAGCTTTATACCTGATGGGTGATGACACCCATCATGAGGGTCAAAGAATAAGGACGGGACAATTCTCATTGTCTGCAGAAGGAAGGAAGCAAGAATATCTTAGAGCTTGCCACAAGGGACATGCCAGGAGAAGGGCTCAGAAGGTGACATGTAAATTCCCCCCACCTCAGGTTTGCTCAGGCCTTACCTAGAAGTGACACTACATGAAACCTGGAAATATTTGACCCTACAGGATGTACAAAGAGCTCCTTGGCCAGAAACCCCTTTAGATTTCCAATCCTTCTTTTAAAAAAAAGCCTGAAATATCTCAAAGTTATTTTTCCTCTTACTTGTCAAGCTACAGTGATTATGCTCATAAGATATCATGCTGTCTTTTTTTCTGTGGAAAAGGAAGAGACCAGAGGAAAGAACAGGAACCTTCGTTATCACCTGCTGTGAGTTAATTCCAGAACTGGGCATTTGACCTTTTTAGAGAGTTAAATCATTTATTTGGAACTCTCTTCATTTATTACTTTGTTTAATATGTGAAATTTACTATTTACAGTTTAGTCATAAGTCAAAAATTATCTTTTGTTTCTTGGAGCCAGATAACATCTTTTCAAAATGTTTTTATTTATCTATCTGAGAGCTAGACAGAGAGAAAGAGGCAGACAGAAAATGACTGAGAATGGGTGCGCCTGGGCCTTTTGACACTGCAAATGAGCTCCCGACGCAAGGGCCACTTTGTGCATCTGGCTTTATGTGGTTACTGAGGAATTGGACTCAGGCCATCAGGCTTTGCAAACAAGCACCTTTAACCATCTCTCCAACCCCAAGTAACATCTTTGAGGAACAATAAAAAGAAGTGTTCCCTGCTTTACTAAATAAATAAGGCATAGCCCTATATTCCT
>PVHP010025264.1:0-26470 GCA_004024765.1 Zapus hudsonius | reverse complement strand
TATATATATATATATATATATATATATATATATATATATATATATATATATATATATATATAATTTTGTAGTTTATCTTATGATGTGGGATATGGTCTCTTAAAATGATTCATTCTTATTAAATTGTTTAAGTTTTAAAATATAAAACATTTCTACCTTTTAGACAACATGTATATTTAATTATTAAAATCATTTGGGTCCTATTGAATTATTCTTATTGCTAAATGAGTGCCTTATAGCAATATAAGAACACTGTTTGAAGGGTCAAGTCTTAAGCATTAATGAAGTTTTTAAATTTTAATCCATAAAAGAGGATTGTCTCCTTGCAACACTGTCCATCTATGTGAATTCCTTTTCATACATTTTATCTCATTCTGTTGGAAGCTGGTTCCCATCTATGTTGTATGAAGAATATAAAAATGATTCAAATCTCTCATTCTCTATGTGTGTGTGTGTGTGTGTGTGTGTGTGTGTGTGTGTGTGTGTGCCTTAGAGTACTACAGAGGCAATTGGGGATTATTGCATAAATAATATACTTTGACCATAATAATAACACTTTATATGAGGATGTTGAATTTTAATACATATCCAACCTCAGAAGTGTTCAGCTAAACTCTTTTAACAGTAATCAAATTTTAAATTTAAATGTAGGTCAAAGTTTTATGTTGTTGAATTGAGAGCTGTAATTGAGAAGGAATGTCACTTAAGGCTACACAGGTTCTAAAGTTATATTAATCATCTTGAAAATTTTCCTTAGTATGCAAAGTAATAATCTAAACTATCTAGTTTTTAAAAATATTTTACATGAGATTTAGCATATAGTTTCACTGTACAGTGAAATAATTATGAAAATATCTAACATGGGAGAGAGGCCTAGGACCAAGGTGATCTCATTAGCTGAGAGGGGATGGTACTTATATGCCAAAATATCCATGGATTTTTATACCTTCAATGAAGGTCACAGTAAAAACAGATATTAATTTCGATTGAAATGGAGTTGAAGGATTCAATCAGATTGTACCCCATAGCAAACATCCTCCACCAAGTACTTGCTAGATGTGATTGTGATTACAATCTTTTTAGGGTGAAGCAAGAGAAGACTGTGTGACCTGAGACTTTTCTAGCTAGCTACTTAATTTTAATAATGACAAATATTGTGGTTGAAATAGTTGGAAGATACAATTTAGTGTCTCTTGTTTAAGATCATATATGAATAGTCTTATTTTGTCAGTCATCTGAGCAAGTATTTTGAGAGCTATCATTGAAAGACTTGTGAAATTTTGGGCCCCAGCCAAACTGAGTAACATTAAGCTAAATTTCAGAATATGGAATAAAGCCAGGTGTGGTGGCACACACCTTTAATCCCAACTCACCTTTAATCCCAGGAGGCAGAAGTAGTAGCTGATAAACCTTGATCCTCTTTGTTGATACTTTGCTCTGCTGTAGTCTTCTGATTGGCTCCTGCCAAATGGTTTGAATCTTATTGCTTGAGAGAAATAGGCTGAACAATGCAGCCTTGGGTGCTGTAGTAAAATGAAATTTGTCTGATATATCTCCAGGTCGAGTGTGTTTGTCCTACTATACGCCTCACCTCTCCCCTATGGAGCCCTTTCTTCTGCTGGCTGGTGAGAATTGGGCTAACCACAGGGGCCACGGGCCATGACCTCCAAACAGTGAAATAGTCCCAGTTACATTTAAGGCAGGAGGATGACCAAGAAAAATTAGGGACAATAAGACAAAAGCAAGAACTATGTAAGGTATACGATAAACCTGGGAAAAGATGAATGTGCCATTAGAGTTTAAATTTAGTGCACTTGTTTGACTCTGTTGTAATCCTGAATAAATATATTGAAATGCTTTATTCTGTAGTTTATCATGTCTAAGAATCAATGTTATTACTAATCATATTTCAAAACATATGTGAATATTTTCTATAAACTTGGTTATTTAAGTATAAGTGGTTAAAAGAGTCTGTCATTGTCCTTGCTATTCAGACATTTAAAATTATATATTCAAATTAAAGGAAATAAAGGAAGTCTCTATAAAATTGACAGAAAAAATCTCCATGGCAAAAATATCCATTAATGTCAAATTTTCTTATACTCAGAAATTTTCCAAGAGACAACTCAATTTTGATGATGAGTAGCTAGGTGTAGGGAGAAAATTATCTGTTAGAGAGTTAATATTGCTCATAAAGTAAAATTAATAGCAAACACAAGGTAACATTAGTTTTCAAATATTTTCTAGTAGCAAAAGGAAATACATTTATAGCAGGGAGGGATTTTTTGTACAGCTTTGTATTATCTTAGTATGTTTTTGAAGCATCATTCAGGTTTGAGCATGATTTATAAAAGATCACTGTATTTTAAATTTTTTTTGTATCTCACTTGTATTATAAGTAGATCAAGTACCAGTGTCATCATTTATCAATATAAAAAAATGACAATCTGAGACTTTAACAGCTTCTTCCAAAGTAGCCCATCCAGGTTCTGCTGAGAGGACAATGACCATTTATGGTGTCATTTAGCCTTGTTTCTGTATTATATATATGGAGAAAGGCAGGAATAGCTAAAATAACAAAAACATATTATTTTGTATGTATTACATATTTATTAGTCATATAATTTTGTCTATTTTTATAAGGAACAATTTAAACCACAGAATGAACTGAGGTGAATAAAATCACATGAACACTATGTCATAGTGTCTCAATCATGGAAGAAGGAAGCCTATGATAAAATGATTTTAAAAACTCTCAATAATATTTCAAGAAAGCAGAGACCACTGATAGACGATACAGACTGTTGTCACAAGAATGCTGAACACAGGGCTGTATGGAAGAGACTAGAAAGTCAAGAAGTGATTATCTGTGCAATAGTGGTGCTAAACCACTTAGGTGAATAATCAATGGCTTACTGATTGGCTAAGAGATCAATGCTTAGTGAAAAGAAATCCTTAACTGGAGCTGGGCTCCATCGCAAAATCCTATGAGGACCAAGAACCCAGGCTCCAAGGGGAAATTCCCACTACCAGAGAGCTACAGAAAGGCTACACTCATTAGGAGCCAGCCAAAATAGCAATATTTGTCTCTTTTAACCTATTCTGATCTCACTTTCTGATAGAGATTCTGTTTGTATTCAGAAGGCAGTGAGAGAGCTGTGGTCAACTCAATTCCACCAAGACATTGGATGATGGCTAACATCCTGGCAGGAGATGAATGACCCCTAACTTTTACTCTGGGCCCAAATGAAACCTATGAGAAAGTGACAGAGATAAACAGGAGACCAATCACCACAGCAAGTCTGATAACCCATGAAAGGTCAGTGGAGACAGACACCAATGATCCCCATCACAACCCAGGGCAAAGGTCCAGAGATACTTAAGATCTCAACAATAAAGCAGACTTAAAACTCACCCACAGTGACAGGGAACTGATTGGAATAGGGTGCAGAAAGACCCTAAGAGTCATGGTTGGGGAGAATATCCAAAGGCATCATCCCCCTAAGCAGCAATGCACAAAGAAGAAGAAAAAGAAAAAAAAAAAAAACTGGCTCCCTCTGGTGCAGTTCATAACCCCCTACCCTGTGGATAGATCCAGTAAGCTCACTGAGGAGGGATCCCAGTGGGTAGGGGACAGAGAGGAGGAAATAGGGGCACCTTCACAAGATTTGCTCATACAATTTATATAATTATTCATAATAGCGATATTAATTTAATAAAAACATTCTTTTGAAGTATAGTGAAGACAATCTTGTGGTCAAGACGGTATGAATGTACTGATTATGAAATGAAGATGAAGAAAACTTCCCTACTTGAGAATCATGTTGAGAATTCAAAATTTGTGAAGAATCAGTAATGCGAAGAGAAATATAAAACTATAGAAAATAAACCATTTAGTTTTTTTTATTAAGGAAAAATCTGAAAATATTGGCAGATAGAAAATATGACTGATTGACAGGTATCTGGAAATGAAAAGGAAAAAATAGTCAAGGGTAGATCCTAAAAGATCCTATATAAAATGAAAGAGGAATTGTGGATTTTAAATTAATATGTTGATAACCATTTTTTATTTTAAATAAATTTTATTTTAGGGGTTATTTTGAATACAACTTTAGTGAGATACAATATCCACTCCTAGGAAGAGTACAATTAAATGTTTTATCATGTTCACAGAGTGGTGAAAGTATCAAAATTATTTCACTTAAAAACTTTTTTAGTTTTCATTGTCAAATCTTATGTTAATTAATGTGTGCATTATGTAAGGGATCATTAACCTTATTGGCAATTTGGCAAGAATAGAAAGTGGGAATTTTGGGTATAATACAAGATCATAGTTTAAAGAATAAGCTAAGATTTTAAAAAGTACAGTCAAAAAATAAAAGGAATTAATACAAGATTTGATCATACAATGTATATACTTATTCTTACTGAAGATATAAAAAATGAAAGGGATTAAAAATAGAACAATTTCTGGAATGAAATGGACCATATATTTCATTATTATTATTTATAATCAATAAATCCAAAATGTGACAGTAAAAAATCAAAACATCTACATTTTTTGTGTATGACCCTTTATTCAGAGAATTATTTCCATTGTTCTTGAATCGATTTGTTTTCTGTATTTGTGGCTTTTGAGTCATAAAACAAACGGTAATCTTCACACAGCAGAATAGACGTGGATGAATACAGAGTAGTTTTGCTTATGTAGGGAAACGTCTAGGCTTCTCTTTGCAGTCTTTGGGCATAACAGTTCTAGACATGTTATGTTTTGTTGTTAGGTGGGTTATGTAGGCTTCATCTAAAGAAGCCTATATTCTTTCTACAAAAAATTTATGTTGATGTATGAAAGAATGATTTCCAAGTGAGGATTCATGAGGATTTCTTTAGCTCTGAGTACCTAGTGATATTTTCTGTTTGCTTTCCTTTTATATTTCCTTGCTTTTATAGGTTTTAGAGTGACCATCCAGACATGATTTCTATTCACTGGACAAGAGGCCCTCACTGAAATATTCAATGCACGTTTATCTTATACAAATACTGAGGGAAATATCTTCTCTTAACCCCCACTGTTCCTTTTTAAAATTAATTTATTTTTGATAATAATTAGAAGCATTGTAAGAACAATTCTTATGTTGGTACCATTTGCTTCCTCCCTGCCCTCTAACCACTGAGGGCCCTCCAAAGTGGGATTACTGGAATGTTCCATGTAACCCCTTCTATTTCTTTCCACCTAACAACCTGTATAGCACTATCATATTTGTACAGTATTTGTAACGGAGTCTGCAGGTTGAGGCAACTATAAAAATTGATAGTGTATTTGTCAAATTTTTGCCACAGGTAATTTTCAACCAATATACTCAATATATATCCTGTACTAGTTGTAAGCAAAAAAAAATACTTATAATTTTAGTGGTTTGATTATGACATAGTGATTCATATACATTTTAATGTTTAATAAAAAGTAAAACAATAAAAATGGGAAAACAGTAAATTAGAAGAAAATATGACTACTCAGGGTAGTTAATGATTTGTAATTTTCCCCTGAAAAATTGTGATAAAGTCATTTTATCTAACTCCATTCCTAAAGAGGCCAATATACAATTAATTGTGTTCAGTGATGGATAAATACATTTTGTTTTCCTTTGAGCTCTATCAACTCAGTGGCTAAAATTAAAATGGACCAGAAGTGCACTTAGAAGAACATGAAACATAGATGTAAGAATTCCCTTTATATGAAAATATAAAGTGAACTCTAATACAATTATGATGGCATGAATCAAATAGTGTGCTTTAGAATCATGAAATTTGATTTTATGTGTTTCTCCAACTCTAAGATCATTGAGTTCTCCAAGAAACAAGCCCTAGAATAGTTATTGTAATGCTGAGATAAATAGATTTGAGTGTCGATGCAGATTAAAAAATGCAATAGCATTTTACTCAAAGGGATTAAGAAAGAGATGGAATATTGCATTTATATATTGTATACATCCACTATATAAAATTTAACTCATAATAGGTCAATGGTATAAGCCAAATGTAAATTCTGATTTTTTTTTTTCTAGAAGATTGGGAGGAAATGAGCAGTGCTGCAGTTCCTACTTCTATTTGGTTAGAAAGCAGGGGATTATTCCCAGGACAGTCATCCTTTCTGATTAGATATCCCCTCAGCAGGGATGAATGTACAATAATCATATACATATCATAAAACTAATATAATGTGAGGCAGATATGCAGAAATTGGGTGCAAGAACTTCAACATAGGAAATGGTGTAGAAAGAACTTGTGATCTTCCTTGGCAGGTCCGCTGGGTTGTGGCTAAGGTTAAGAACTGTTTCAACAATTGAATGCTATAAGAAAGGGCACACTTGAAGTATTTCTTTTGTATATTTAAAACACAATTTATCTATTTACTTTCAACTAGGAAGAGAGAGAGAAAGATGAGAGAGCGAGAGAGAGAGAGAGAGAGAGAGAGAGAGAGAGAGTAGAGAGACAGGAAGAGAGAATGAGCACCCCAGGGCCTTTAGCTTCCACAAATGAACTCTAGATGAATGCTCCACCCTATGCATCTGGCTCCTTGTGATCATTGGGGAATCCAAGCAGGGTTGTTAGGCTTTGCAGGCAAGCGCCTTAACCACTGAGCAATCTCTCCAGCCCTGAAAACTATTTCTATTAATTCTAGATCAGTTTCAGGGGTGGGGTAAGAGATTAACCTGACTTTTTTATTTTAGTGACTCTCTTTAATACTTACTCTGAAAGGGTGTCTCATAGCATTTTTTTTCTAACGAAGGTAAACATGGATACTGAGGAGATGGTTCAGTAATTAAAGGGACTTGCTTTGGATGCCTGCCAGCCTGGGTTTAGCTCTCTAGTACCCACCCATGTAAAGGTATACACAAGAAGTGTATGTGCTTGGTGTTTGTAGTTAGTGGCAAGAGCCCCAGTTATACACCCCACACACACAACTGCAAAATATGTAAATAATATTTTTTAAAAAATGAATAATGTTGTTTCAGGATTTTAGTTGTTCCTTTGGAGTTAACAGAATACTTAACGAGCTTTGATTCTGGATTTTTATTTTGTTCTAGATTCTACAGCAGAACCTTTTTAAGTAAGAATAAAAAAATACCAACATATCATAAAACCTGGGCTTCTTGAAGATCAAGTCTTCCAACATGCTGTTCTAACCTATTTAAGAGCTTTTTCTGTCCAAAGGGTTGCTCATGTTATTAAGGCTGATATTCTCCACCTTTGCCTCAGGAAGAGATCAGTTTTCCAAAAGTCAACTATGTAGAGGAGAATGTAACATCCATAGGAAATCAGATATAGCTCTGAAATTTGTAGATACACTGCTACTTCCCTTGATGACAGGCAATGGATAGATTTCAAGTAGTCTGTAAAAGCTTCATTTGCATTTTCTGAAGGAATGGATACATATAGACAACTGTAGCGTGATTATGGTGAGTTCACTATAGACTAGTAACAAAATTTGATTTAGTTCTTCAAGTGCTTATCTAAAATATTGAATGTTAAACAAGTTGAAATACAGTTTAGAATGGCTTTAGTGAATTGCATTTCTGATGACAAGAGTTCCACTTGATTAATCTTTAAGCCTCAACTCACATTTTCATTTTTGTTGACAGTTTTCCTAATTAACTTACTCAGGTAATTAGTGTCATACTTAGTGCTTTCCAAGTATTCATACTTATTTACTTTTAATTTATTATTTATTTACAAAAATGTTCACTAGCATAAAAGTTCAACATTATAATATCTATTGGATATCTCAAAATTAAAACACTTAATGTCACATTGTAGTACTTTAATAATTGTCTATGAAGTAAATTCATTTATAAGCAAGAAATTCCTTAAGTATATGTTGCTAGACAACCTAGGAAAAAAAGCATTGCTTGTATTATGATTGACTTGTAACATAGTAATGATACTGGCAGTAAGAATACTGAAAGCACAATCATTTGAAATTAGTTTACATTTTTAATAATTAAAACATATACAAAATTTTGCATATTTTTAAAATAAAAACTAACTTTAACAGCCTTTAGTAAGTTAATCCTAAGGTACAGATTAAATAAGTACAGTATCTATAATTTACAATAGACAATCCTGCATTATTTCATTCTTCTAACCCTAACAAAAATATTTTCTTTTTCTTTACATAGTTTAGGTCTACAAAATGCTAATAAATTCATTGGTGTTGTATTCTGTTTCCTAATCACATTGCTTAACACTTTTTTGGGTAAATTACCATATTTGTGCATAGAAAGCTTTTTACACTTGAGTATAAGACACGCTAGATAGAATTAATGTAATTTTTATAGTAAATTAGTAAAATGTAAATAATACAGTCTTTTACACTAAATTTTGTATATTTCAGTAATGCAGACATATGGGCACGAGCATACACACACACACACACACACACACACACACACACACACACACACACGGATTCAGATATGCATGAGAGTGATGGATTTGAGAATAGAGCACATTGATGTGAAGGAAATAAAATACAATAGTTGGCATTTTAATCAGGAAACAATCGGAGGGCTAGGCAGAAGTACAATTTATTCAAAGTGACAAGATTTGAAATAACCAGTTTTGAGCTAGATTTATTACCTACCTGACTAAAGAAAACATGGTTCCCTATTCCTTTTGGGAATCGGATCTATAACCTTCAGTGAGCCTCACAACAACCATCATATTGCTTTGGAAACACCACTCAAGTACACACAAAGGATGCTCCTATATTTATAACACATATAGCAGTATTAGACACAATATTACCAGGTGTTTTATGTTTTTCAAGGATGAATCTAGCCTCCAAGTGAAAATCATTTCTGTCTTTTGCAATTAAACTTTTTGTTCATTTAAATGAAGTGTGCTAACTCTTCTGGCGTGTAATCACATACATGATTTGTCTATACAAAGTTTCTACTTAAAGAAACACAATTGAGGTCCATTAATGTGTACATAGTTTTTATATGGAGTACCGAAATTTTAATGCACTGACAACATTGTTTTCCTTATTGGTATGAAAGTGGCAAGCATTATCTACCAGCCTTTAGAGATAATATAAAGCCATAACTGGCTCAGGAGTCTAGAAACACTTTAGAAGAATGCTACCTGGTCTTACATTGTTCAGTATACCTTAGAGTCTTAAATTGCTTCATTGTAATAGCACTGTGACAGTTTGAAATTTTCATTAATCATGAAAAATCTAAATACCACAATGGTTTGCTTTTTAGAGGAGGTTATTTAATACAACGGTTATGGAGGCAGGCAGGTTATTGAATAAATATTTTAAATGTTATCCCATTTACAATTTCTTTCCTAGGTAAATGCATACTTTTCTTCATTTGTGTCTATGCTACAAGATTATTTTTATTTGTTTAATATGAGGTTCTTTTACTGTGTAAGTAATGTAAACTCTTTACTATTCTTATAATAATTATTAACAGTTTGCATAAAATTTTAACACATTTGTAAATAATTTTATGCCACTTAAGTTAAACCTTTCTATATTCTGTACAGGTACACAAGAATCATCTTAGATATTAGCTCTGGTGGCAGAGAGACTAAGAAGTGAGACTCTTTAAGAAGGCAGCAGGTATTCTTATATGGTGAATGCTCTGATTCCTCTGATTCCACAGACCCAAGCTTGTGGCACTATTTTAAAGGCTGTAGAACCTTTAAGTAACATGGTCTGTCTGGTGGAAATAGCTACTAAGAAGGTCAGGGATAATATCCCCACTCTCGTGACCTGCCCATCTCTGCTTCTTTTACTGGGTCATGTGTATGCCCACTGCCATTCTATCCTAGGCAGAGCTACTATGGCATGTCTTTCCTATTATGATGTACAGAAACTTCTGAAACAATGAGCCAATATCCATTAAGTTTGTAACATTGCTTCCAAAAAATAATTAATACATGTGCTGATTTAGGCCCACAAGAAAGTGAAACAAAACTTTCAGACTTCTTAATGTTTGATTTCAAAGTATACACCTTCAAAATAGATGGGATAATAACTTCTACCCACAGTCCCTGGGCACTAAGGCTAAAGGATCATGAGATTGAGGCCAGCCTCAATAGAGAGGACTTGTGTTGAAAATAAACTAACAAATTGGAAAAAAAAAAAAAACTAATCTAGCTGAGCACCAACTCTGACAGTTAAGTAAGGGTGACTAGGACCCCAAAAGTAAAGAGCAGGATTGTCCTTGGATTCATGTTTGTGGTCTACACTTATCTCTAGCCTAAACTCTTTTTCCAAAAACAACCTGAGCCCCTCCCTAGAGACAGAGATCTTCTTTACTAGAATTCAAGTTTAACTTCCTGAGCAAGTCTAGCCCAGACCAATCAGCTGTCTCCCTGGGTCACCTGAGCCAGCGGATATAGTTACCTGGAGGAGACAATATTGCTCCATCCTCTCCTCTTGGCGGAAAATCACAGATGTCTGTATATCCAGGCTTAGGTAAGGCTTTCACTACAGCCACCAGACTGTGTCCTGAGGGGCTGGGGCTTCTTTTTCACAGGGACTTTTCTGCTTATGATAGGTGCCTCCTGTATTTTCCCTTCTTAATCTAGTAAAGCCTCTCTAAACCTTACCCTCTGGTGGTCTATGTATTTGATTTTTGAATTCATGTGACAAGAATCCGGGCACTCTAAATTTGTTGGTGTGTTGGTGTATTGGCAAGGAACCCCCCCCCCCAAATGCCCATTGCACAAGGAGAGGGAAAATATACTTCATCAATGGGGAGAATATCAGTTCTACGCAGAGCTAAAGGAATCAAGGATGACAAGTTCTTCAAACTAAATTTTGTTTTGTAATCTTTCCATTTTATATATTTTCCACAGATATGGTAGGTTTGGTGACTAGGGAATGTTATTTAAACTACCAAAAAATGGTTTAGTTAGAAAAAAAAAGGTCATTCAATTTTACTAATATTTTAACATGCATGATATTTATAGAAAAGACAAGTAAAAAAATCACCTAAATTGTTCAAATCAGATATGTATGGGTCATTGAAACAAAGAAAGACACATTTAGTAACACAAGGAAATGGGAATTGGGACTTCTATAATGGTAAAATGACCAAACTTCAAAAGTTAAGGGAACTAATCAAAGATAAAGGTTATTTTAGTAAGAAAAACTTAAAAGCTGACGGGGATTATGGGAGTAAGGTCTTTTCATGCATCTCCATCCAAGTCCTGATTTTCTGTCTTTATGTTTGCAAAACTCCCACAGAAATCTGATGCAAGCCAGTACTTATTTTACTGAACTTTATGTTTTTACTCACCAAAGTGCCATTCCAAATATGTCTTCTTTCTGCATCTATTGATTTTCAAATGCCTTCATCTCAAAAATTACAGGTAAAGTGCCAAAGTAGTACATTTTAAGATCCTCTTCAGTAACAAAATGATTTTTTTTTCTCAAATCAACTGAAAATAATTTACTTTGAATATATGCCCACTTGACTGTATCTTATAATTTCATATACTTTCTGTGATTACCAATAGAGAGAAAAAATAATTTGTTTATGGTCCATGTGTTTCCCTCACCTTTTTCTAGTTTACAGTTTTTATGAATCATTTCTGTGATTTAGAGGACTTTAGTGGATTTTAAATACTTTGTCTCATATACTATTAAATTTATACTTATATTTTCAGAGGATTTTAAATTACTTATAAGAGAGCAAAAAGTATTTATTTTTTTCATGAGTTCAGTGAAAAGGGTTTATGCATTTTCAGGTTATTATAGTATCCTTTGAACTAGGCTCCTTGTTCCTAAGCTATGAACTTCAACCTTAACAAGACTGTTTCCATTCAGCTAAATTGAGTGAGGACTCTTTCTAAAAAAAGGAATTACAACCTGTCTACAGACTCTTTCAATTAAACATTAACAGCCATTCCCAGATTTATGCCTGAATATGTGTTCCTAATACAGAGTGTGTGACACTCTAACGTTTATGTAATAGTCATGTAAACAATGGAAGAAGTACAGAATAAGGCTTAATCATATGATTTCATTTCCTCAAATTCATAAGGAGATTTTAACCCAATTTTCCTATATATATTTACTTATACATACATATACATACATTTGCTTATACATTCATATATAATATGTATATATATATATATAATATATATGTGTGTGTGTGTGTGTGTACTTATTTTTCAAGGGGAGAGAGAGAGAATGGTTACAGCAGGGCCTCTAGTCACTGCAAACAAACTCCAGATGCAAGTACCTCTTTGTTCATCAGGCTTTATTTGGGTTCTGAATAATAAAACACAGGTCCTTAGGCTTTGCAGGCAAGTGCCTTAACCATTAAACCATCTCTCTGGCCACAGAGAAGCACATTTTAAAACTGTATATAGGACTGGAGACACTTGTTAAGAGGACTTACCACTTAAGTGTGAAGTGTGGAAGACCAACAAGTTAATTACGAGATTCAGAGATGGTAAGCCCAGGGAAACTTTAGTATATATATATATATATATATATATATATATATATTCTTAACCAACAAAATTTCCATATTCTTTGCTTTTAGCTTATTGCCCAATAGTAAGGGTTATATGGTATCAATTTATATTGGATTTAGTTGTGTGTATATCTTTCCCTCCCCTCACCTACCCCCAAGCCCTTCCATCCCCATGACTGTCTATGGAGATGCCTGTCAAGTTTGCTTGCAATTCAAGCTGATTCTGGTTAGGAAACACAGATGAGGGAAAATATGTGGTGTTTGTCTTTCTGCTCTTGGGAGTTCACTGAGTATTATCTGTTCATGGTTCATCCATTTTCCTGAAAATTTTATTAGGACATTCTTCCATTCTGCTGAGTAGAATTTCATTGTATATATGTACCACGAGTTTGATATCCATTCATCCAGCAATGGTATCTCAGTAGATTCTAATTCTTAGCTATTGTGAATCGAGCAACTATAAATGTGGTTGAGCAAATGTCTCTGTATTGGAGCGGGGAGTATTTAGGGTAGATGCCAAGTGGAAAAGTAGCTGGGTCAGTTGGTAGATCTATTTTCATCTTTTTCAGGAGTCTCCACACTGATTTCCATAGTGGTTGTACAAGTTTGCATTCCCATCAACTGTGAATGAGGGTTCCTTTTTCCAACATCCTTAATCATCAGGGAAATTCAAATTAAAACAACTATGAGATACCACCTAACTCCAGCTAGGATGGCAAACATTAAAAATAATCTATGCTTTTATTTTTAACTGCAGATTTCCATCAAAATGCACAAGAGTTTTTCTTTCAATTTTAGTATTGTTTATGTTATATTGATTATAAAAGTACTTCAGCTCATATGAGTCATAAAATTTTTAAAGTCCTAATATATTAGAGTTAAGTATGTTTCAGATAGTCGATCTAATTTTTATAGTTAATCATATATTAAGCTCCTAAACTCATTATGATTTTATTTATCAAAAATTAAATTAATGAGAAGAAAGATTTCTACTTTTAATATATAATAGCAATTAAAACTATTCATTTTTATGTATCATTGTGATGTTAATTTTGCCCTTTTTCATTAAAGTGTTCAACTGTGTATATGGCTTTCATTCTTTGGTCAATCAACAATTTTCAACACCATTATGTACTACATAGAACAATCAAGAGTATAATTTTAGTGCTGAAGAGATGGCTCAGCAGCTAAAGGTGATTGCTTGCGAACCCTAACAGCCTGGGCTTGATTCCCCAGTATCCACATAAAGCCTGATACACAGAGTGATGCATTCGTCTGGAGTATGTTAATCTTGGCAGGCCCTCCCATCACCAAGTAAGAATATTTTTAAAGAGTATAGTTTTAGGTAACTTTATAAAGGCAAAGGGGTAAACATGTTTGTTTAGAGCACATATGGTATTTCTAATTACATTTTCATCTCATTTACCTTTTCTTTCTAAAAGTCATGGTATTCTTTGATAAAGAAGAAAAGATTGCGACTAGAATATATTTAGCTCCATATTTTTTCATAGTGCATTTTACAATGAAGTATTTTGATAATTAAAATTTCAGTGGGTGATTTCTTAAATTTATGAACTGCATTATCATTTTATGTACATTTTAATTTACAACCTGAATTAGTAGCTTATATTATTGTCATTAAGAAAAATAGAAAAAAAAACACTTGCAATTATAAGCAGTACAAGTTGATGTAAGCATTTTTGTTAGCCCTGAAGCGGTCCTGATAGTTTTATTGTCTTAATCAACTTAGTCAACTCTCTTTATTGCTCTTTGGAGGTGGTCGTTTTGAACACATGCTGGGCGTTAGTTCACTGGTGCCAAATTAAAAATGATAATTCTCATGCGTGAAATAACTGCATGGACTAATGACCAAATATCTTTATAATGTGAGCCACGATTGCAGCAGGTGGCCAAACAATTAGACACCACAGCATAATAGAGCCCTAAAGTAAAGAAAATAAAGATATTCTTACGCAATCAAAGCAAAGACATTAAGCAGAAAATTATATATATATATATATATATATATATAGTTTCATAACAAATATACACTGAAAATTTCTTGCAATTTTAAATAATAAAAATGAGTCCCTTCATCCTAGATGTTTAATTTCATAGATATTCATGAAATGTAATTGCACTGTGCATACATGATTAGTGTATAAGTTTTAAAGAAGTGACCTCATAGTATTGACATTCATATTTCTGAATCTTTACTTCTGGTAAATGAACATTTTGGATGAGAAAGCCTAAAAATTAAGAACGAATTTGGAAAATAAGTTTTAACCACTCAGTATATTTGTTCTCTTACAGGAGTAATGCCTTCTTTCCTTCTCTTGATATCCATAACAAATAAATACTTATACTCTAAACTAAAATTTTTCTAATGTTCAAAAAATTCTCTCTAATAAAATTATTATAAATTCAAAGCAAATAATGACTATGGAAAATAAATTTCTCTATAGACTTGAGAGATAGGCAATGTATAAATATTGTCCTTTTGGTAATCCTTGACTTTGAAATTGTCCTGGAAGTGAGTGGCATTAATCATCTTTACATCATATGGACAGATTACTATTGAATAAATAAATATATTTGATAAAGGCAAGTGGATTGAGTGGAGTCATCAGGAATAAAGCAGTGAAAGAGTTACTATGAATAGAGGTATTTTGTAATATGTTGTAGAAGATATAAGAGGGGAACATAATCTGAGGTGACAGATATGATATTAAGTTGAATTTCTTAATTGGTGACCTCCCTATATGGTTAAATCATAAAAGGCAAAGTTGTTATTGAGGAGCAGATATAATGTGTTGTAGAAACTTACTAGCTAAAATGTCACAATGACTTTACTTAACAAGAAAAATAAAGGTATAGGTATATGACATCTCACATTCTCTGACCTCTATATGCATGCCCATTGTACACACATATTTGGACACCTCCCCCCATGCACATACATACACTCAAAAAAGAGATCTTCCATCTGAGGAACCCCAGAATTTAAATATAAAATTAATAAAAATTACTAGGTATATTCAAGGATTGGGGATGCAAAATTCTTAAAGGAATGTTTAGAAAAACAAAAGTGATTTGGGTCCCATCAATATTCAAATGAATGTTGGAGGAAGGACCAATGAAGTACACTAGAAATGAAAGAACCATTGGAAAAAAATTGAGATTGGAGTTCTCTCACTGGAGGCAAAGATGGAGATAAGACTGTTCTTTTCAGTAAGGGAGACTGACTGAGCCTCTCAGAGAGTTTCTGATAGCCCAATGTAAGCACTTTCGGTGACATAACAAAAGAAATCACAACTCTAAGAATACCAGCTTGAGCAGTAAGGAAAAGCCAACACATTATTAGTTTCATTGGCCGGTTTTTAAGGAACAGAATTTAGCTACCTACAGTGTATATCAATGGGAGATTAGAATTGATACAAAAGAGGGAGCCTTCCAATTATGGGATTAACTCTTCCTGGTCTGTTTATTTCATGGTAAGACAAATCCACCTCACATTTTTTCTCTGCTGCTCTATCCAAAAACTCAAATGAAAAAAAAAAGTCCAGAATGACTAACTAATAGGAGGTGGTTGAACTTGTAAGCAGAATCAACACCAGTGAAGCTTTAATAAGCTTACATTCTCAGGCAATTGCTTATTACAGACATTCTTAAATTGCACCCAGATTCTGATATGTAGAAATTGTAAAGTAACACATTTTCTGAATGTTGGTAGTACTGAGGATATATAATGTTAATTTTGGTACCTAAAATGTGTGTAGAAAGAACATTACAATTGGGCAGTGGTAACTAATGGGAGATAATGTGAGTTTGTAAAGTAAATTAAAAACTCTAATTATGGAGCTCTCAACTTTAAAGAGCATAAAAATGACGAGGGATATAGTAAAAGTGAATGAACATCTATTAGTATGTAGTGGCAATTCTCTACTAACCATTGTCTTTTGTGTATAACACAGAGAACCAATCACACTTATAATTATGTGAGTGATCTTCAAGGACACATCAATGTGTTACTAGTATTTAATGTGTCACCTAGCTGCTGGGAAGAGAGACCAGTCAGTAAAATACTTGCTTCCAAAGTAGGCCAAGTAGGTTCCAAAGGACCTGAACTAGACCCTCAGGACCCAGGGAAAATGCTGGACAAGATGGCACGCATGTAATCCTAGTGTTGAGGATGCAAAGACAGGAGGAATTCAGGGACCCATTGGAAGCCTAGTCTATTGTAGCTGGTGACATCTAGGCAAAGGAAGGACCCTTTCTTAGTAGAAATGTAAGGAACTCCTAAGAATAACCATGGCATGTACACTCACACAAATGTACAACTACACACACAAACACATACACAGACACACTGCATAAAATTTTATGCTAACTATTCTTGCTCATTACAACAAAATGTGTATGGAAAGAAATATTTTGAAAGTAGAACCTCAAATTAATCAGGGCTTTTTGATATTGAAATAATTAAGATCTAAACTCAGGCTGGTAGGATGGTATGCCACTTATAGTCACAAAACTTGGAAGACAGAAAGAAACATATTTATGGGATTTTAAGTTCAAGGACAGTTAAGGTTACATAGAGAAGCTATTTCAAACAGCAAAATAAAAAGAAAAAAAAAATAACTGCCAATAACAAATTCAATAAATTAAATTACTTGATAAGTCCAGATGCAACTTCCAAATAAAAAATTCAGAGCATTAACAGGAAAATATTCCAGAAATGATTTAGAAAATTTAACTGTGAAACCCCCTAAGATAATAACTTTGCATGTGGCTAACATTTAAATCAATAAATTTTAAATGAGTTGACTATTCTTAATGTAGGTCTAGAAGAAAAAGACTGCTTTCTTCCAGCAGGAACTGAAAGGCTAATTTCCAAATTCATTGGTACCATTAGTTCTAGTTCTTCTGGGTCCTCAGTCTGTCAGCTCCTAAAGAAGATACTGTGCTCACCATCCTCCAGAAATTTTGTAAACATTTCCTTATAAAATTGTCCTTTAAAAAATTTGTGGGAGTATGTGTGTTTGATTGATTGTGTGTGTGTGTGTGTGTGTGTGTGTGTGTGTGTGTGTGTGTGTGTGTGTGTGTGTGTGTGTGTGTGTAGGGGTGGGTGGGGGGTTATGGGTGTGTGCTCTGGTGAGGTGGTTGATGATTGGCAACCCAGTAAGCTGGATCTGAGAACTCCCAAACTGCAAATTTATGATAAATTTTAAAAGAATTAAAATAGCTCTGAGATCAGAATACTGAGCATAGATTGTAAAATGAGTGGAGAAACTGATCCTGCTTCGGTCTATGATTGAAATAACTATTACCTTTATTACAGCTGCACTGAGCCTCCAAAGAGACTAAGCATGGTACACCTAAACAAGCAGACTTCAGTTGCAGAACAAAATCATGGGTGTAACCTGTCATGCTTTAATGTGGGTAAGTAAACTGAAAAGAAATGAAAACTATTCAGCATATCTCTGTACATAGGAGTTCCCATGTGAAACAAGGGTACTGTGTTCTGACTGCTTTTGGTGAGATGCTTATGGATAGAGCACAGGACACTTCTTGTCTGATAGGAAAGTTTATGTGGATTATTCTTAAATGGGTGGAAAAGCTTGAAGGTACACTTGGTTGAATGTTTTCAGAATAAAAAAAGAATAAAGGTTTTCTGCTTAGAACAATTAATTTTCCTTTTTAGTAAAAGAAATCTGAATTTGCATATAATTAAAGCTGATAGAAAAGTAAAGTTTTTGAGGAAATGCTTAAGGAGCAGAGGTTAGGATGATATATTTGCCCTAGGGAAGGGGTCAAACAAGTGGTTTTAATCTATAATAACAAAGGGAAGATGATAGGATTTATGGCACTTGCAGAATACAGTAATTGAAAAGAACAAGGGCCAATGTCTGTGCATATTACAAGTAAATATTTATTTGTTGAATAATGGAACATATAGTAAAATTTAAAAATATATACAAACCAAGTAGACTAAGTGATAATAATGAGTCCCACATCTGATATCATTTATTTTATGGTACAGTACAAAAAGACTTTTTAGTATAGAATTAGATTACAAAGTTAAATCATTCATTTTTTTGTTTTTTTTTTTTTAATTTAGACATTACAGTGGCTTAACAAAGAATAAAAATACCCTAGAGAATATTGGATTTGGAAAGGTCTAAGAGAGGTCAGGAGAGGAAGATGGAGGAGAAGAGAAGACAAAGGGTCACAGGAAACCAAAGATGTAATGAATAATCTATATGAGAGCCTATTTCTTTGTTAGCTAATTAAAAATATAATTTAAAAATAGAGGTATGAGCAGAAGAAATCTGTGGAGGAGGAAAATGCTGATCCCAGAAATCATAGGTAAACCCGAGTTCCAGAGTGGGATACTTCCCATTGTGTTGGTCAGGGAGGCCTTCAAATCAAAATGGGTTATTGTCAGTGCTCTTGACTTCCCACCACAGCAAAATAAATCGCTCTGCTCTTGCTGAAAGCATCACCTGATTCTTCAGTTGCAGGACATTGAAAAATCAAACAGGAACTGAGTGGGAAGCTTACTCCTTGCTGTCTACTGTCTTAGTGTTGAAAAGAGCTAAACAGGCTGCAAAGGGAATAAAAGTTTTAGTCAACCAGGGGTGGCTTTGCAAGCTATACAACTGCCAAATAAGAAAATTGTGGCCACTTTTGCAAAAGTATCTTACCTATCAGCGACCTAGCCAATTGCTCTCTGATTAGATTAGAGGCCTGAACCACAGGAGGGAATTCCTGCCTGGAACTGAAAACTTCATCAAAAGCCTGTGTCAGGGAAGGTCTTAGGATGCTAGTACAACAGTTTGGATACAATGGATGTGCTGTGCCCATAATAATTTTCTCTAATCATTTATGTTTATGCCCACATATTAATGTTGATCTTACTTTTGGTCAGAGAAGCTTCTTTTGCAGATGGTGATGAGGTTGAAAGTGATCAGGAAAAGTGATAGTTGAGTGCTCAGCACTAAATGAGACAGTTATGACACAACCTCCAAAACTCAGGCGACACTACAGAAGACATGGCTGAAAGTATGAAAGAGACAATGGATGGGAGGAGTTGTTTGGGATGCTGTCTTTCAGACACAGAGTGGTTCTCCCATTCATGACCTCTCAGCAGCAGTTCTTACCTATGCAAAGCCTATGTAATATCATGTCATCAGGGATGATGGTGGAGGGAAAAATAATAATCATATCAAAATGGAATATTGTTTCATTTGAATTCCCTGATATATGCTTGTTTTGAAATGAATTATAAAAATAATAGAGACACAGAAGTTATAACATAAATAATTTAAATAATTTATATACTATCAGGTATTGTTTTAATAATTGAAAGGCCAGTTCTTTTGAGATTATGAAATATATTCTTTCAGAATTTATGTGTGTGTATATAAGCTACTGTTACCAATATCATTTATTATCTTACTTTATGTGATAAATTATATTTTCATAATTAAATATTGTTTGTTTCAGTCTTAAAGGTAATATTAAGTGTTGTTAAATACTCCATCATAGTGGGTTATCCTAAAGCATTTAATTATCTACTTTATGAGAAACTTAGTGACATTAGTGAATATCCCAGTTCACACATATTTGAATAAAATACCAAATTTTCTGTAAGGATAAATAGAATAAACATGTTTGTTATATTTGAAGATGTTATTTTGAAGTTCAACATAAGATGCATATTGCAAAAATTGCTGCTATAAAAGATTATTGTTAATAAAATTTGTAGTTTTCATATTTACTATAGTTATATTTATCAGTCAGTTGGAGTCATTCTGGGGTGCATACAATGTGCAGAGGAGTTTGATATCTGTAAATGTAAGTCTGTTTTCTACTAGACAGAGAAAAATAAAATGGGAGTTTACCAAGTAATTTAGTTTAAAATACATTCATATTTATCAAATATTTCTTTACTATAGACTACTTGTTCTCATGGATACTCCTGGGACTTCTGCAGGGCCAACTTGTGAGGAGGGAGAATGGATTCAACAGGGGCATCAGTAGAATAGTGTGGAACACTACAGGAATTTTATTGAATCCACTTAGATTTTGAAATTTGTGCTAGTTTTCATTACGTTTGACTTTGATCATGTGACTGTTCAACAGGAGTTGTCAAAGCTGTTCAGCTGGGAGCTAAACCTGTACTTGGCCCAGAAGTTGGAGTCTGAAGGAAGATTAAAGAAAAGTAAAGCAGATGTCAGCTCAGCTGTTCCCTGCTGCCAGTAATACAAGCCATCAGATAACTGACATTGTCAATCAGCCACAAAAGTACCTCATGACCTTGATCTGACCTTTTAAGAATTAAAAATAGCCAGCATCATACAAGGAAAGGAATTCTAGGACCAGCCTGCATAGTTTACTCATGAAAGAGCTATTGAATATATTTTATGCCATTTCTGTTTTTATTCTTTAGAATATAGCATGATATTAATATTATTCCTTCTTTTATAAAGTACACTTTTATGGATTTACAATTTGGGATGAACAAACTTCATACTGAATTTGAAATTTAGAACTAATAGAACTACTATATGATCAAGCAAATTTTCAGTAGATATGAATGTGTATATCCACTAGAAATGCAGTGTGTGTGGTAAAGACTCCTGTTGTTAAATGTCACACTATTCACAGTACCTATATGTGGAACCAAACTAAATTCTAAGCAAATAATCTACACAAGGTATATTAGTAATGTTTTCAGATATATTATTCATCTGTATAAGTGAATGGAATCTAGTTGTCATTTGTGACAACAGAAATATATTTGGCAGATAATATGGTAATAAATGAGATACATATGGAAAAATTATCATCATGTAATGTCATATAAAAATGTTGATTTTGCAGAAACAAAGAGCTGAATAGTAGTTATCAGGCATTGCAGGTAAGGGGAGAAGTTGATTTGTTTTTTGTTACTTTTTGACAGGAAGAATAATTAAGTATATTCACAGAAAATTAAAATTAGCTGAAAATGATGCATTATATATTTCATATTAGAAAACATTGAATATTTTCAAAACAAAGGAATGATATTGAGGGTGAGGCATATGTTGATTATACTTAATAGTTCACTAGACATATATAATTGTATGGGAGTAACACATTGGTATTATGTAAACATATGTAATCATTATATTTTATGGCAACAAGAAAAATACCATAAATGTGGCAAAAAAGGATTTTAACAAAATATGATTCATAATATGAAATTATTCAAATTCATATTGTAGACATAGCAATGCTTTGGGTGAGTGTGCATGTATATGTGTGTGCATGAATATGCCATGGCACCCAAGTAGAGGTCATGAGACTAACTCGTGGATTAGTATTCACTCTCCCCCTCTGATGAGACAGTGTCTCTTGGTTGCCACCATGAATGCAATCTCAGTAGATCTGCCAGTATATATCCACTCGAAATGCAATCAGTGTGCTGAAGACTAGCTGTCTATGATCTTCAGAAGGTTCCTGAAATCTGACTCCCATTTTCACAGGCCTGTTGGGATTACAGATATGTATGAGGCAGATAAGTTTATTAACCCTGGACACTGCTTGACTTGTTCTCTACAGGAACAGAATCTACAAAATGAATTATAGTATAAAAAAAAGATTTATTGAATTAGCTCACAGCAGTCCAACCATTGTAGTCTGCAAGCCCAAGAGTCAAGAAACCAGTAGTCACTGAGTCCATGTGGGTGGGCCCTTCAGCTGTCCCAATCCAAAACCGAAAGCCTAACAGCTTCCTGGGAGCCATAGGTCTTTAGTCCAGGCTGGAAGGCTGAGACAGCTTCATCCCAATGCTAAAAAATAGATGCATGACAAACACCAGGAGGCAGAGAGAGAGGGATTGAGACAAATTCTTTCCTCTTTGTGTAGCCTTAGAATGGGGTCTTATAACCCTATCTCAGACTTGTTAGCTTCCTGAGGCTCTGGAATTTCCTTTGTGCAATGCCCTCCCCAAATGGGATGTTCATTTCTAGATTCCCTGAGCTTCCTTTTTTCATGCATCCTATGAGAGGGCTACAGTCCTGTGAACAACATCACAAACATACAAAAGACTATTAAAAATTCAATTTGACAACAAAACCTAACCATCACAAGTCCACCCTTTGTCAATTGGACATCAAACCATATCTCCTTACATCATACAAATTTCCAAATGAAGACAGTAACAAGATCATAATTCTGCCTAACATGATGTAACTACCCCATGTATATCCAGAAACATATAACCCCTCCAACACAAGGCAAGCTCCCTTAACTGTTAGTTCTGTAAAATAAAAACAAGTTACACACTTAAAACATATAATGGCACACAGTAAACATTTTGAACTGCTTTAAAGCATAAAGGAGACCACTGCAAACTCAACAACCATTAGGCATATATCTGGAGTTCAAGACTGATATCATAACCAGTGAAAGACAGTCTCCAGATTTTCCAGTTCCATCCCTTCAGTTTGGCTGAGTAGGTGAGGAAAACTTCCATCCTACACCATCAATGCTCCATGGTACTCCATGCACTGTCCTGGCATATACACAACATTTCCAGGTCTCCATTGCAAACTACGGTACATTTTCCATTGGTTTCACTGGCCTATCAGGGATTTTATGCACTGTTCCATACACCACATCTCAGCAGTGGTTCCTGGAAGTGTGTGCATTTCATAACCCACTCCACACATACATTGCTCATGCTTCCAAAAGCAATATGCAGGACAGAGCCATGTTATTAATTCAGGGATGAAAAAAATCTTGAAGAGCAGGTTTCTTCCTTTCAGCTACTTCCTTTCAGAAGAGTTTGCAGTCTGTCATTCAGTCCTTCCTTGGTGGAAACACTTCAAGCATCCTTTCCATTTGTTCATGTAGACCCAATAGTTAGCCTATCTTCTTTAGAGTTGCTAACGTGATGTCAATAGCAGCTTCAATAACAAAGCCAGTATCTGTGACAGTAAGTTAAACTTGCTTGGAGTTTTTTTTTTTCCAACCTTACATCTTAAATTTTCAGTTCCATATGCTTAGCCAAGCACATCAGTCCACTGCTTAAAATCATCCTTGATCAAGGTCTATGGGCACAGGCAGCAAAACACAGCCACCCTTTATTCCAGTAATGCCACTCAAATACCATTCTCTGGTGTCTCTCTTTCCTCTTAGAAAGTTCACAAGCTAAGCTTCCAAATGCAATTCTCTCTATACTTAGCATTTTCAAAATCTCACTAGAACAGTCCATAAAACATGGCTTACCACTCTGCAAGGCATCTTCAGTTGCAAGTATCAAATCCATGTCCATTCCTCTAGCACACAAGTTCCAGAAAACCAAAATTCACATGGTCAGATTCATCTCAGCAATATCACCACAGGTTCTGGTACCAAAACTGTTATAGTAGGCCACACATATTTGGGATGAATCTCTAAACTATGCACAATTTATGGGGGGAAGGATTTATTGAAGCTACAAGTCCAACAGAAGTTCCATAATGGCAAAAAGTCTGGTCCCCTTTCACAAGACCAAGCATAAAGAGAGAAGTCATTATTAACACCACACAAACTGAACTTCAAACTGAGAGGGCTGGCTTCCTGTCAACAACATCAGAGACCCAAGCAAGATTATTAAGAAGATCAGATTAAAAACAAAACCTAACCTTCACAATAGATCACACAGTATATATCCTCCTAAAATGAAATCAGTGTGGTTTAGACTCCAACACTCAAAGGAAATCCAGTGTCTGCTTCATGTGCCTATAGTCCAAGTACTAGGAGTGAGAGACTGGAGAACCCCTTGGGATTGCTGGCTAAGTATCTAGCTAAGTTAGTTCAGCTAGAGACCAGTTTTAAACAAAACAGTGGAAAGCAATTGAGGAAGACCCTGAAGTACGAGGCATTGCCTATACACCCACACACACCCATGCACACTCACCTGAACACCCATCTGTCCCATCACACATATGAACACACCTGCACACCACACACATATACATGCAAAAATACACTTATAAATAAAATGCCCAGTGTTTGTATTCTGTGTACCAGAATTAATTCAAGCACTGGTACTGTTTTGCAACATGTACTTCTAATGCCATTTTAAATGCACCTAGCAAAAAGAAATGTTGCAATATGTTACATTTTCTGTGATACTTTAAAACTCTCCAATCTGCACAGGATATTCTCACTTTGAGTAACTAACATTAGCAATGTATGACAGAGGTGTTCAGCTGCTTATATTCTCACACAAATGTGGGGATGGGAGCCCCAGGCAATGTGAATAGCATCTCTTCAGACTTCAAAGGATCTGTGAAGGATTCTTGCTAAGCTCTTGCCTTTCTGAATTGGCCTATGCTTGGGGAGCAATTAAAATTAAATAGCCTCTGAGCAGGTAAGAGGGAAAAGCTCGGGTTCTGAGCAGGAGCATACTCCATCTCAGAAGTAGTGTTGGAGAAGTCTTAAGCAAGAGCAAAATAACAGCACAGAGGGACAACATGACATTTTGCATTCAGAATGTGTATTTTCCAGGCACCATTAATTAATCCTTTCTGCACAGTAAGCTGTTGCTATATTTATCAACTTCAGCAGATAGCACTGTAATGAAATCCCCTAGAAGTCTAGAAGTATTCATAAAATTATAAGATTCATGCTAAAAACAAAATAAAGTAACACTCTTCTGAGTTTTAAAAAAATCTACATAAGCAAGAATAGTTAATATCTCCAATTCATCTCTTCTTACATTGTCCTAAAGTATACAACCTTAATTTTATTCAGCTTAAACCAAAACAACAAAAGACCATTTAAGTATAGAGGAATCATAGCACTTTGGGAACCCAACCACACAATTTTCTGTATGTGTGGTGTCTCTTTGTGCACGGCTTTTATCAGCCAGTGAAGTCACTATGCACTAAATGCGAACATCTATTTACAGCTGCTCAATATTCAGCAGTTAATAACAGACATTGTTTACTTTCTATGATGCTTTAAAACTCTTGTGGGAAATTTGCTATATCTACCCATTCTAAATTATTTCAACATGGCCCTTATCTAATACTGAGGCGGACAAAGCAAAGAATAGCTTATCAACCTGGTGTTCTACTTGACTTGTGCTACACAGAGACCCTTTTTCTAACCCTGTACTGAGCAACCTGGGACCCCTTCCCCCCTGCTTTGAGCTGCCTGCATATCCCACTTTGGACAATACAATAGCTCACTCTTTGTTAACAACCCCTTTATTAAATTAAATGAGTGAAAGTATTTGTGCAATCACATTATATGCCAAACATTTTTTTTCCCTTTATGGACTCACAAATGTACATAATCAATAGTATTTTAAAGTGCTTCTTTTTGTTAATAAACTTATTTCATTTAGAATATATTTTAATTTTTATATGTTGACTATTTTGAAACTTCCTATATGTACTATCACCTAGCCCCTTCTCCATTTGCTATCACTAGTAAGATTTTTTATTTAATGTTATTTGTTTATTTGAGAAAGAGGGAGAGTGTGAAAGAGAGAGGCGTGTGGGCATGCAAGAGACTCTTGCCCCTGCAAACAAATGCCAGGCATATGGGCCACTCTGTGTGTTTGACTTTATGTGGGTACTGGCGAACAGCACGCAGGTCATCAGGCTCACAAACGAACACTTCTAACTATTGAGCAATCTCAATACAATTGTTGTTGATTCATCAATAAGGCCACAATTGGAAACAGTCATGTTCTTTTTCTGACCATGACCTCCCTAGTTGTCTGTGCATAATTTATTACCTATCACTATTTCCACAAATGAACTTAAAATTCGACATGGATTTCTAGTTCGCAAATATAGTTGGTATTCAGTGGAAGTAGAATGTTTCATAAATATTTTCTGCTTCCAGAATTATCTCTAGAGCTAGGCAGCAAGAATTATTAAACACAAATGAACACACACAAACACACACACACA